>VXBL01003920.1:1393084-1454043 GCA_013400195.1 Aramus guarauna
TTTTTTTTTTTTTTAAAGAAATAACTGCTTAGCTGCTCTCAGTGTATTACTTTGTGGCTTCTGCTTTGTGTACCTTAAACCTCTGTTGAATTTATTAGTTTAGCAGTGGGATTAGGCTAAACAGAACAGGATGCTTAAAAAGTAAAATAAGGGAAAGCCTTCCTTTGAATAGTGGATAGATCTTGTTCTGCATAGCTATTTGTTTATTTTCTTTCATCTTGTACCTTTGTGGTTCTGGGTTTTTTTTCTATCCTACTTTTTCTATTCTTACCTGCATTTTTCACTACTTCTCCCTTTTTCTTTCATTCTGCAAACAGATGTCTTGAGATTCATTTAAAATTATTTCCTTCAGTGCCCTTTAAAGCACATTCTTATCTTCCTCATGCATTAGATGCATTAAATTCTTTCTCACATCAACGTTACCCCTTGATTAAATTACAGCTCTGAATTCAATTGGGTGTCATGTAGTCTTGGATAGATGTAAAGCAATATTAGTTTTATAATGCTATCTTATGTTTCACTTTGCTTTCTACTAAGCGTTTTCTTTCTTACAAGAAAAGAATTTTCCTTTACTGCAGGTTGTCTTGCAAAATGTTTATGTATGTGGCACTAAAATAAAAGCAATAGAGACATAGTGCACACCTATTCTTTTTCTTGTCTGTTATCTTTAAGCCTAACCTAGTGATGAATCTCCCTTATAATTATTCCTGAAGTACACACCAACCAAAGTGTCTTCCTTCATCCTCTGTAAATGGTTATAGTTGTTATCCTTGAGTTTAGTGCTTGCAATCATGATAAAAAACTCATCAGCTTCTTAATTGGTATTTAGTGTTAAAGCCAGATTCATCTGTTGCTATTGTACTGATACCAGCAAATTAGACTAAGAATTGAGTCTTCCTTTTGTGAAAATACATAGGTGTTCTAAACCAGATCTGACTTATGAATGGAAAGTTCTCAAATTAACTGTAAGAAAAATTTTAAAAAAATGATTCTTCTTATTGTAAACTCACTTTTATTGTTACTTCATTTTAGGTAACGTTCAAAGCGTCAAGATACTCTGTTTCACCAGACTTAAGATTTGTTCTTCTTGCATATGATGTTAAACAGGTAAGCCAACTATTCATAATCAAAGACCCTCTAAATTAAAATTCTGAAACCCTTGTTGTTTTGTGTATTTCATCTGCAATTTCACAAAAAATAATATGATTCATGTACTTGATTTCTCTTCCCAAACCTTCTGATGTAATGATAGTGAAGTATGTGTTTAAGAGCTGCAAGGCTCTCAGTTGAGGCAAATTGCCATGGCTCCTCTCAAGTGTCATGCCGGTTTTTGTAGTACAGGTTTCATAACCCTTAAAGTCTTCTGTTACTAGCTGATTATGTGAAAGCCTATCTTTTGATGTTCCTTCTGTTTTAAACAGCTGTACATGTCATTTATGGACTATATTAAAAAAAAAAATCTAGGCTGCTTCATGTCATGGAAGTTTTATTGTTGGCTTCAGTAGTCTGAAACCTGATAGTCTGAAAGTCTCTTGAACTGTTTCTTATAGTATTTAGAGGTTTTTATAAGCTATTATGTTGTCAAAAAGACAACATGTTTTGTTGTTGGTGGTGGTGGTTTGGGTTTTTTTTGAACAATAAAATTTACAAATACCTGTTAATACCTGTGACCTAAATATCAGAAGTCAATGTTCAGAAATGAGAAAAGTTTACTATTATGACATTATACTACAGTATAGTAGTTATTGATTTGTGTTGGTAACTGATAATACAATTGCTGTGTTGTGGATTGACATTCTTAGAACAATAAAATATTCATTTCCAGGTCAGTATACAAATCTTTCCAACCTCCTGGTAATGTTACTGTGCTGATCTGTATGCCTGCAGCTTTAATAATTATATCTGCAAACTGGAAAATGTGCAGAAAGCTGATCTGAAATATTCTAAAGGTGTTGATGTAAAACGATTCATTTGCTTGGTACTACATCCAAGCAGGGTTTTCTTCTACCAGTTCTAGTGGATTAGGGATGAAGCTCTTTTTATGATATGCATATATCGATAGAGCAGGAAACAGCTGCTGTTGTTCAGTTCATTGTTTTTATTGTGAAGGGTTCCAATTTGATTCTTGTCTGAAAACCACTTGATTCTTGCTGTTTCCCTTCTTGATTCTTAATGTGTAAAAGAGTTTAATGATCCCTCATACTGACTTAATTTCCTGATTTGATCTATTGAAATTTTCATTTTGGATAGGTTGGTTTGTTTGGGATTTTCTTAGTAATAGCTGATACAGAAAAATAAGGGAAACATGAAAGTATCCATCATACTTCATTGCATCTAAATGTAGTAACATCAGGGATGAATCCTTGTCCCACAGTAAAGATGATCCATTGACATGCAAATTGCTCTCAATGCATGCTGAATATATCACTTTGCAGTAGAATTCCCTTTCCGTATTTCCTTCTTGGTTTTGCTGCAAAAAGAAACTTTTCCTTCCTTTGACAGTCCAGTTGGTGGTAGTTACTTACTTAGAGGGATGAGGTTTGCCGCATTTACATCTTGCATCTAGCCATTCCCTTTACTCGAGTATATTGACAAGAAGTAATTAAAATGAGAAATGAACAGGGTTTGGCAAGAAATTTGTGGTGGTAGTCCTGGGTGGCCTTGGATGAGGCTTGTGATGCTTACTCTTGACTGCTCCAACAGGGCTTATGGCTTTCAAACCAGAAACATACTGATTTTTGCGTCCTCTACAAGTGGTGGTGATGATGATGCTAAAATTGGATAATAGCTGGATGTTATCAGTCAGATGTAAATAATAATAATAATGTCATTGAAGGCTGTTACCTCCTGAGAAGAATTTGTTGCTTAGAGTGTAAGGGAAAATAAACAAAAAGAGTCTAAGCCAATTCTTTCAGATGTTACAAAATAATACTACTAAGTATATGTGGTAAAAAGCCTTTTTTCTTCCAAATTTTCTGATTCTTGGGATATTTGTTAGGCTGGTGAAGCACTTCTGTTTTCTCAAAATCTGTTGGGGGAAAAGGTAAGCAATGCCTTGGAAAGCCTCTTTATTTCTGCATAACTAATGCTTCTGAATAACATGAAGGGTTAAGTTCTTCTTGAGCCTTCTCATTTTTTTTTTCTTATTGGGTCTAGATGAAAGGAAATCCACCTGTCTACCTTACTTCTTCCCTTGGCTGTTAACTATAAAGTATTATATTTATTACCTATAAAATTAGAATTAAATAGAATAACTTCATTTGAGATTTTCAAATTAGTTTCAGTAGAAGCAGTCCAGATTCTTTCTTCCTATCTCATTTGAGTGTAACTTTACAAAACTGAGGATTTGCTCATTGTCATGTGTTACAACAATAATACCTAATACAAGGAACTGCAAATAATTTGTTGTTAGCATTTAATTGATCTCACCATCTGCTGTAAATTACAGCAAACCCCTGGACTTTACTACCTATGTTTGCCCTTTATTTTTCCCCTTTGTTAAGATTTAGGTGTATATTTGCAGTATAACGTATTTGATGTGATTTCTGCTTTTCTGGACTGTCAAGGCTTTGGGTTTTTAAAATTATAATGGTTGTTTACATACATTAATCTGTGCTCTTTGCAACCTACAGTAATACAGCTGGAACAGATTTATTAATCAACAGTTTTATAAATAAGCTAGCGTGTTTCAGCTGAACAGATTGGAGAAAAATAGAGACAAATGTTTCTTCAAGACATTTTGTCATGAAATCGTAATTAGAAACAAGGTTATTTTGGTGTTTGGATTAAAAATAAATGTTGAGTTAAATTAAATAGTGGAATATTTATTTTACTGTTGTCAGCACTTTCTTTAATCTATTTTATGCTTGGAATGGCAAACTTTAATTAAATTTGCAGTTGTTTCAGCGCAATTAAGAATGTCCTCTATGCATAACAGGACATAAATCTGCATGAAAATAAGCCATCTTTGAATACAAAAGTAATAATTGAATGAATCATTTAAATCATGCTTAATAGAAGGAACAAAACCATTTCATGTGGTATAGCAGCTGTTTTGGTGTAGCTCTATAAACTTCATATGGAAGAAAATTCCTTTGCTAAGGAATTCAAAGTGTTGTAAATTGATTTCTGGACATCAGATTCCCTTCATCTGTGTTGAAGCAGGTCACAGAACACAAGCCAGTATTACTGACACAAGCACTGTGGCTGCCTGGCTTTTTCTTTTTTAACAGAAGGCTGTAGCAATTTCAGAGGTACTTTCTGTGTGCTCTTTGCAGTAGTACTCCATAGTTCTCCACACTTCTGAAACACTTTCATCAATTCTCCAAGTTTTTTGACTTTGCCAAAACTTGCATGGCTCAACTGTGTGTAGTTCAGGCTTTCTTTCTGTCACTCACCGTAATTTGGTCGGCATCGTTGAAAAAGTCTCATTTTGCAAAGCAACAGATCAGTAAGTAGGAACTAATTTGAGAAATGAACACATACATTCTTGCTGAATGTCCTGCCATCCTGATTCTTCTGGGACAGTGTGAACACAGCAGCAGGGAAACCATTGTACGCATTGTATGCAGAGAGGGGGCAGTTTTGCAGTGCTGGATCTGTTTGATTTTGATTTTCCTTTGAAGATTGTCAAGGTATCAGAAAAGAATGTGATGCTCTGAGAGGCAGAGCATCTAAGCCAGTTGAGATTTCCAGAGGGAAAGGTTATTTCACTATTGCTTTTAATAAGGACTGTGTTAAAATGACATTTAAAATTTTGCTTGCTCTGCTGGTGGTGTTATTCACAACTACCAAAACCTGATTTATAGTTTTGATTAGAAAATGGAAATCAGACACCCTGTTCTTGCATTAATGGTAAAGGATGGGGCAGTAAATTTGCAATTTGCAGTGCAGTTGAGCACTAAGGTCCTAAGAAATTCTTTTTACCATTGGGGAACATTGGTGTCCCTCAGCAGAAGGTTATACCTTGCAAGTTGTCCCTGGAGTCCACGTGAAATGAAAATAAGCTTTATTCTGGATATGAGTGTTTGGGGTTTTTTTGCTCAGACTTGATAAGCAGTTTCTCCTCATGCTCTTGCTGCAATATAATATGCCACAGAAGAGCAAGTGGAGAAGTAAATGAGATTAGTTCTTTTTCTTTGTAACTACCCTTTTTTCCTCATTTGATTTAATAATCCCTTCCTTCTGATTTTGTTTTTTTTTTTTTTTTCCCTACAAACTGTCCTTTCCTGTCCCTGCTTTTAAATCCCTTTTGACTACCAACTTTCAGGAATTTTTGCTACTTTTATTCTCTTTACTATTACTAATGCATCATTTTCTGCTTTCAATGCAAGATGAATTATGTGCAGGTTTTTTTAGCTCTCGGTTCAGAAATGTGCTTAAAAAACAGATTAAAGTTCAGCTCCAGTTTAGAAGCATAAGCATTTATACACTCTCTGAAAAAAGAAATGTTTTCCTGAATTAGAGCTTCAATCTGTAATCTTTTTTTGCTAGAGAATTTTAATAAAACAATGTATTAAGCTTAAAGTACCATGAAAATAGTTTTTAATAATTCTTGTGGTAAGATCAGGATGAAGAATAATCCATTCCCTTTCAGAAAGGTAGGAGAAAAGAAGTTTTAGGTCTAAACATCACTCCTTCAGTAGGAATGAAAAATATTGCAAAAGTGTTTCCAAATATTTGTAGTTTAATGTATTGAAGTAAAGACGGGGTCCAACAGGGTATCTGAAGCAAAGAAACCCCAAGAGAAAGAAGTTACTTATCTGCTGAGTGCCGATGCCTGTCATCACTTTGCCACTATAATATCTATTTTTAGAGGATAATGATAGGGAGTACTGACCACAGGCTACAGCGAATGAAGGGTGAACGGCAACAAGTGACACACTCATCAAGCTCTTAGAGATTGCCTCTGTTACTGGCTTACTCGAGTGCGCTGAAATCATCTTCAGGAGTTTGTCTGCAGATTAAAAGAATCCGTGAGGGGAAAAATTCAATGGAGTCTTAAATTATGATTATCTGTTCTGCATTAAGAGATTATCTTTCAATCAATTAGGTGGAAACTAAATGTTCAGTTGTCAGCTATCTTCATGGTCAGTGAAATTAATTATTGAGTTTTTTCCTGCAAAAGAAAAAGAAATTACCTATTACCTTGCATTATGTCTTATTTTTAATCAAGACTGTTTGGTGTTAACATGTGCAGGTGTTTTCAACAAGAAAATTTGACTTTGAAGAGTATTATCTGGAGTACCAGCTGATGGTTAGAAACATACACAACAAAGATGAAATGAAATCTGTTTTCTAACACATGGAAACAATATTTTCTCAACAAGATTATTGCATACAAAAGATTTATTAAACCAGCAATGATCTGGACAACAATATTTTATGTAGCGCTGTCTATGAAGTAAAGATCTGATATATAATTCATACTATCAACTTTTTCCTCCAGAAATGCATGCTTCTTTAGATAAACCTGGTTTTATGTGTATTTCATTAGGTCCTCAGGGTGATCTGTCATTTGTTCATTTTGAGATGAGTCCAGAAGCAAATCGTGCATGTGCACACTGCTGAACTTACGAGATCATAAATGAAAGTCTGATCCAGACATGACTTTCCCATTCATCTTTATCTTTTATCAAGAACACAAAAGACCAATTTTTATTAGCTTTAGGGCAGTGAGAAAAAAATGAGAAGGTAATTTTAAGTGAGATCCACCCCCAGTATTTGAAGTTATTTCTTGCAAATATTTTTGTGATAGATTTTATTCCTCTCTCATGGAAGAAGATTAGGTGGGAAAACTAGACGTTTAAAAGGGCAGATATTAAGCAATTCATGGAAGTGGGCTGCTCAAATTTTCTCCTTTTAAAGGCTGTTGTGTTACTTTGAGTTAAAGTTTTAGCTGGATAGATTAGAATTTGTTAAGATAATAGCTAGGCTGTAGGTGATCTTGGCATACTACTCATCTATTACATATATTTGACTTTATTTTATATAGCTCCAGAGATACACAAGGCATTTTAAACATACAAAAGACAAGGTCTTTGCCTGAGGAGAGTTGTAGTAGAATCTGGCAAAGTGAATTTGGTGACACGACGTGCTATCATTAATTATCCCATAGGAGTGAGTATTCATATGAGTACATAATGTCCCACTTCTAGCCAGGGTTTTGTCTAAATTACATTGCAAAACATAATAACCACTAGTCCCCATAAATGGAAGATGGAGAAAACAGAAAGAGTGTGTTTTACACTGAGAATCGTGGGCATTGATGTTTGTTTAGTATTTGTCTGATAAACAGCTTTTCCTTGTTGCAGCCGTGTTGAGTTGCAGTCCTGTAAGTAGTTTCAGTCTAGCTTGCTACTTATTAGGAGTAGCAGAGTTATACCTGGAGTATCTGCATATCCTTTGCATTATTTGTCTTTATATGCGCATTATTATATTTACATTATTGGCATATGTGTGATGGGTTGATGGGGCTGCTTTCTCCCAAGGTGTTACTATTAACATCTGCAGAACAGGGGGCGAACTGTCACAATTTCTTCCTATTAAAATATTCTGAACTAAAAAGATAGGGAAACCAGGATTCTAGTTGGATTCTTCCACTGTTTTTTTGAATCTAATATGAAAGCTATCATGTCACATACATCTGCATATGCATCCACTTACCTATTTTTCAAAAGGTGGGGGTTTGTTTTTTTCTAAAAAGTGCTTGATTTCATCAGCTGACGTGTTGATTCACATATGCAAGTTCAGCCTTGTGTTAACAGTTAAAAAAATACATTACCCTCTACTTTTCATAGGAAAACACATGAGACAAAATGTTGCTGTTTTTCAAATAACTTACAGGGTCTCTGTTCCAGAACTGTTATTCAACCTCAAGTTGAAATAAATGAAAAAATTCTAATTTAGGTACAAGATGGCTCTATTTTTCTCATTCAGAATCACCAGAGTTGGAAAATACAAATTCTGATTTGTAACTTCTTGTTCATGGTAGTGAAAGACGTTAGTGAAGAAGAACATTGTGCTTTGCTATTGTTCAGTAAAAATCTACGCCATTTAGCTTTTTCAAGCAAAATGTTTATTGACAGAAAAAAGTATTTATTTTCAATGCAGCTGTCATTCTTATCAAGTATGAATACTGTTATTTCAGGCAGACTTAGGTAGTGTCCAGCTGAGTTTCCAAGATCCAGCACTTTGGAAACTCAGTCTTAACATAACTGTGATTTTCACATGGTTATATTCCTACATCACATAATAGTCCATGGAGACCAGAATCCCTGTGTGCTAATGCCGTATAAATAGGCAATATCACACTATTTAAGTCAGCAGCTCCCTTAATCTATAAACAATTTATTTTATACAGCATAAGTTCTGGCTTCTGCTGTGAAACTGCCGACGCTGTCGCATCCTCCCTATTTCTCTTCTGTACATTGATAATATGCAGAAATGTCCCAGAAAAGTCCATTGTAAGTGAAGGTTTGTCCATCAGAGCCTACAGACAAAAAAAAAGCACTGTGTTTAAAAGGTAGGGTTTGTTTTAAATTCCATGTATCTCTTGTTATAAATTGTTCTGTTAATGATGTTACCAGAAATAGTGTACAATTTCAAGCTAGTTTTACAATTATATTGTATGTATGTTAGGTTTTTTTACAAGATGAAGTATGAGTGACGCTTTTATCAAGTATCTGTGAGAGTGTCTTCCTCAGCAATGCTGAATGGAAAAATAAGTTTGTGGGTTTTGGTGGAGTTTGTCTGTTTTTTTAAATAAAAAAACCAACAAGGACAGCCTGACTAAATAACAGGGCAAGGACTGTTAGGAGTCCTAACTGGAGACTGTATTAGTAGCTGTCAGAGGCCGGAAAAGCTGAACAGAGCTTTAATTTGGATTAAGATCTACCAGAGTTCACCACAAGCAACTAGAGTCAACTGATACACCCATCTGTTTTTAAAAATTCTTTGTTCCATGCTCCCAAGAAATAATAGTTCCCTTCCTTGCTACCAAAAGAGTGGACTAAAAGAATATTTTGTACATCCCTCAGTTTTGACAGGTTTTACCCTGAGCATGAATCATTGTTAGTTCAACTGCTACATTTATTGATTTCTTAAATACAAGACCTGGCTCACGTCTTCAAGTACAGTGAATAAATGACTTTGGAGGAGCAAAATCACTTCATGGATCTGACTGACCCACTATATTAAACTATTTTACTGAAAATGCCATGTATGTTTTTTATGATGTAGATAGCAGTATGTTCCATAATGACTCATTTCAGATGTAACTTAAAGACATACTCTTTCTAGATGTACAAAAAAAAAACAAGATTGAATTACTTAAAGAATAGCCCTCTTAACAAATGCCTTAAGTCCAGTTCATGTGTTCAATATACTTAGAAAATCCATTTTAAACAATAGGATTTTTTTGCTTTTATTTCATTTTTCATAATATCCTCTATCTGAAATTCAATAATAATGTATCTTACTGAGAAATGTGATATGCATTAGAGCTTTCTCATTAAACTTTTAAATAAGATACCATTAGTATTGATGAATGTAATCCCAAATGGTCACTTAATCTTAAAATAGTCATTGATCACACATTCAGAATTTTAGTCTTGTAGCCAAACTAGTAGATGTTGTTAGTGGTCATGAATTTTATACAAAAGGAATTAACATCTTTCTTTGGCTGCAGTGTTATGAATTAGATTTACAAACTAGGGATGATTTAGTGAGTTTCTGTTTTTCTCTAAATGCAACATTTGCTAAAAAAAAAAAAAAAATTTCAGATACATTTCATGTAATAGAATGCTTAAGCACTTTCTAGAATCCCAAAGTTTTCACCTTTTGAAATATTTTCTTTGCTAAAAATCATTTTTAAAATAGAAATTAAGAGTTATTCCACAATATTGTTTGATGCACCAGCATGTGGTCGAAGTCACATTAATAGCAGAGCTACTAGGTTTTTTTTAAATATCTCTTAAAAAGGTAAACCAAATCTCTGTGTAGAGGAGCCCTGCTGTTTTTCTCATTTTAAATATATATAAGGATATATTTAAATATATATGCATATATTTAAATACATGTAGATTGAAATATTTATTTTAAAATAACTTTGAATTTAAATAACAATACAGACAAAGTAGAAGCATTTACAAAACCAGAAAGTTAAAACTTCCCTAGTTTTGTGGTGCAGTTTAGCCCCAGCTGTGTCAGCTCAGCACCATGCAGCCGCTCGTTCCCTGCCCCGTGGGACGGGGGAGAGAATCAGAGGAGTAGAAGTGAGAAAACTCGTGGGCTGAGATAAAGACAGTTTAGTAGGTAAAGCAAAAGCCGCACGCACAAGCAAAGCAAACCAAGGAATTCATTTCCCGCTTCCCATCGGCCGGCAGGTGTTCAGCCATCTCCAGGAGAGCAGGGCTCCAACGCCCTAACAGTTACTTGGGAAGACAAATGACGTAACTCTGAATGTCCCCCCCCATCCTCCTCCTTCCCTCAGCTTTATATGCTGAGCGTAACACCGTGTGGTGTGGAACATCCCTTTGGCCAGTTGGGCTCAGCTGGCCTGGCTGTGTCCCCTCCCAGCTCCTTGTGCACCCCCAGCTACTCGCTGGTGGGGTAGTGTGAGAAGCAGAAAAGGCCCTGGCTCTGTGTAAGTGCTCTTTCCAGTAACGAAAACAGCCCTGTGCTAGGTACTATGAAGCAAATTAACTCAATCTCAACCAAACCAGCAGATTTTGTCAGTGTTGTCGTATATCTTTTGACTGAAGCCTGTCAGTGACGCTATCTTGAAATCAAAACCCCCAAACATTATATGCATATCTTATCTTATTTCTTAAATACAATGAAGCACAATTAAACTTTGCCCAGAGAGGTTGTGCACTTTCACAAACCAGCTGGACCAAGCCCTGAGCCACCTGGTCTGGATTCAGTGCTGATCCTGCTTTGCCCAGGACGGCGACCTAATGATTTCCTGAGATCCCTTCAACCCAGCTGAGTCTGTGAGTCAGTACTGTCATGTCAGCCTTGAGATAAAGATTCCTGAGATTAAAAAGAAGTCTTTATTTTTTGAGATGGTTCGTAGGAAAGAAAACAAATATCAAATGTCTGCCCAAGTGTCCAGCTTCATAAAGTGCCAAATAATTCATAAATATTCCTTAAATCGTTCTCAATTATATTATTAATAATTTTCTTTTACGTTCACTTAGATTCTTAATCTCCAAGTGTTTCTATATCTTTGTGTGTGTAAGAAATCTCACCTTCTGCCTCTCCAGATACATGAACAGATAAAATTCTCACAGTAGCAATCAGATTTGGTTGGAAGAAGTTCTGAAATGTTTGTGCTCTGCAAAATGAGGAAAATCAGAAAAAGGAAAAGCCTAAGCTCTGACTGAAGATTCACAATTACTTCTTATTATGTTTAAATAGTGAAACAGCCTGGCCAGATCTGGAAACCAATTATTCTAAAATGTGAGAGGGGAAAAAAATAAATCTGCTTTTTCAGTTATTCTGCATAATTCTATCTCTGTCAGTAGCGCACATTGAATAATAATTAAATTTTGCTTAAAGTAGACAAGTTGGAAAAAATTGCGTGACTTAAAATAATAAATCTGCAGTAGTAGGTAAGCCTTGCAACTGCTTTTTCATTCCAGATTGCAAGTCGCTGGTCAGAAAAATCTTATGCACGAACTAAAAGTGTAACTGTAACATTCTTAATAAATATTTTTAGTCTTGGGAAAGCCTTTTTGTATTATGCCTTCACTCAAATTGCTTGAGTGGGGGGTGTTGGCTTTGTTTGTTTGTTTGTTTTCGTAAGCAAAAAAACCCAAACAAACCCCAAGTAGGTTGAAATCGTAAAATCCTGGCACCTTTTTGGAAAATGAGTCACTCCAAAGACAAGTTCAAATGTCAGTACCTGTGGTAAGGGACAACATGTAGCAATGGCAAATGGTCTAGAGCAAGAGCAAACGTTTAAAAGCTGTCCCACAGCGAATATTTGCTCTTCCCAAATGCCCATACAAAAATGATCTTGAAGCTGGGAGGGCGTTCTGTGCTGCGGAAGCTCCAAAGCTGCTTGTCGCATTTCAGAGAACCAGTGCAAACACATCAGAATTTAATTTTCCTCTACAATCTTTCACTTTCACTCTGCAGGCAATATCATTAACTTTATATTTAAGTAGCAACCTTTATCTAGCAGGCACCTAAAGTGCTTATCGCTTCTGAACTTGATGAAAATACCATTAAAGTCAGTGGAACTTTTTCGATTGACTTTTAAAATGGACTTTTGGATCAGCTCTTGTCTACCTATCACACAAATGTAATAAAGTCATCTCCGTAGTGTGACAGCAACAGCCAGGTGGACAATGAACGAGGCAGTGTGCCGCCAGGATTTTCCGCAGGATCTTGTAGGGGATAGATTTATCAATGTTTTCAGAGGCTCATCTGCGCTGTAAGTCAGCTGTTAGGTCTGTAGGTTGTTTGCACCTTTGTGAACATTAGTCATCTTGCTTCCCGTGGTGTTCCCTCTCTGTAAGGACAGCCATGACGGAGACTTTTAACAGCTCGCTATCATCATTGTTATTTTCTGTAGCATTTTGGGTGCAATTCACTTGGTTCACTGTCAGCTTGTAGTGGTTCTAATTGCTGCCTGCAATGTCATTATCTTAAAGATATTTTAAAACTACATTTGTCTCCAGTGGAAAGCTTCCTGAACGTGACCTTCAGCTGCTGCTTATGGATGCTGAGACAAGAATTGTTTCAAGTTCTTGTCACTGTCAACTTCCTCTGTCCATGGCTTCTCTGAAGACCCTTCCTTCATTGTTTGCGCTGACACGTACATGAACGTGCTGTGTTTAACGTGTTTAAGACTAAGAGGCCACGTAGGGGAGCGAGAGCAAGTTTTTTATTCTGCTTCTCCCTCATGGGGAATGGGGATTGGATTGGTACTGCTCCTACTCACAGCAGCTGTTCCCTCTTTGGGATTTATGATCAAGGAGTAATTAGAAGATGAACAAGGCCTTTACACCCCTTCCTGGTCTTCACCAGCTGTGCTGGCCATGCTTGCGGAGTACAGAAAATAAGTAGCCGATACACTGTGCTAAGCGCATCTGAATCTCAGAGTTTCCTATGATAATTCCTTGTCTCTGTACTGTCCCCTGGGGATGGCTGTGTCTGAAGCTGTGGTCTAACATTCTGCTCAACAGCTTGAAATCCTGTTCAAGTTCTGATGGAGGATTTATGACTTTATATAGTTCATTCCTGCAAAAATTCACCTTTTTCTAAACTTGAGAAGGGTTAGTGTGAAGAGGCTATACCTGTTATTTGATCAGCTGAAGGAAAGGTTTGCCTGGGGAAAAACCGTTCTTGTTTTCATGCTGTATAAATTAGTAACATAAGCTGTTATACACATTGATTGTTTATTTGTTTATACAGTTAGACAATTTAGACCTGCCATGGACCTACTACCTCTAGTACTTACTGATACCATGTAGTCGTCGTGTGTTCTAAAAATGCATCTGGCTTTTTCAGTTTCCTTTAACCCTTTGGTTTTCAGTCCTCAGTGAGATATAAAAGATCAAGCTGGCAGAAGTAGCTTTGTGTCTCTCTTTCTAGCACACGATGCCAGCGCTACTTTATTTTTGTCTCGGATGTCTTCTTGAGTCAGCAGCACTAACAGTAATGGAAGTTTTGGTACAGCAGTATAATGAAGATCTAAAAGGACATAGTGTGAATGTGCTTTTAGCTCATCAAAACGTCCTTGAAGTTAAGGGCAGATCGTTGGTACTAATGTAACCTTTTTTTGGAGGCTTCATTCAGATAGTGGATTGTGTAAATAGTTTAATTTGCTGTATAGGCCTTTACGCTTCGTTGAGAGGTTTATATTTGTCACATAATGATGTCTGTGAATGTTGGTCAAAGCTGAAGAGTCTTTTCTTGAAAGAAGTTGTGCTATCTTAACCTGGCATTGTACCAATAAAGCTCAGGTTACCATAATGCTTGAAGAATTTACTTGAAATAGTGTAAATATACTGTAGTTAGACTTAAATTAGCAAATTGAAGTGATACTTATCATTTTAGTAGGGAGCATGTGGCTATTTCTTTGCTAATTTTTCTGTAACCTGATCTCATATCTTTTAAATAAGGCTTTTGCATGAATGTTAGAGAACGTAGATCGGTCTTATTTTTGAGATGATGGTTAGTTATTCCCTGTGCCTCAGTCTCAGCCCATGTGTGATCCCATAATGCTGTACTTGAGGTTCTGGAGTCTCAATGATGTGAAAAAAGATATTACTGTGATCCTTATGGTATCTTTCATTCATAGATCTCCAAGTAATATGAAAGCATTCATGAGACATACTTCTCAAGAGTCCTACAAAGGTGGTTTTAAATATGAATATGTTATTTATATACATAATGATTTTAGTATTTTAAATGATACTGAAAAATTGTTCTCTATGAGCAATATATCCATATTTATTTTTTTAATACTTAATATTAAAAACATTGTTTCATGAAAAAATTTTGGGCTATTTCATGATATATTATTAGACACAATTATTCAGTTTGTCAAAAGATTAGGAGGATTTGGAGTGGATGATTGGTGAGACTTCCACATAAGAAGCTTAAAAATATTAAGCTAATATATATATACATATAAAAGAAAAATATAGTGATTAAATTCAAAGTTTGGTTTGCAACACCTTAAGAAACGTTAAACCCAGTCCTCCCCAACAGGGCAGACTACCAAATTAAAAAAGGAAACTTTTATATTAATAGTATTTCTCATCAGCAGAATTTTGCTGAGACTCTCAGCTGTGGTATTCATTACAGCAGCCATCTGCTTTGGCAGTGCCATAATTTCTTTTTTCTCAGATGAAATTAAAATCATCATACAGTGAACACTGCTAGGAAACTAAAAAATCTAAATATGAGCTTGGTATTAAAGTTATAGTAGCTCATTGCAATTTATGTTCTTTTTGTACAGTATCCCAGAAATAGAAAAACAACATTAACTGTTTTGCATATTCAGGGAAAGCCTGTCTATTTGGGTGGTTTTGCTTATATTAGTGTTCCAGCAATTTTTGCAACCTTACAATGAAATAGGATTTTAGAACTTCTTGTATATGTGACAAGCAAAGGAATGAAGAGAAACACAGAATCAGCCAGGGTCACAGTGAGGAACACATTGCTCTTCTCTCCCACTCATATCTAATGATATCATTCTTAATTCTTCTTTTTACTATATGTCTTAATAGTCTTAAGCTTCCATGGATTTGCATTTATCTTAGTAATTTGTTGTTATGTTCTGCCAGTGACCATTTCCAAATTCTTGCTGTGTTTTCTGTGTATGCTTCCATAATCACAACCTTTTAATACCGAGCTATCTGAGAAATCTTGCCCCCCCGCCCTTTTTTTTTTTGTTTTGTTTTTTTCTTCCTACTTCTCTGGCTTTTCTCTTCTTGCCTGTCTTTCCTGTACCTTGTTTAGTGTTCATGACACTTTAACTTTGTTTCTTACTTCCATCCCCTCCTGGATATAATTATGTACTGGCTTACTCCATTTTACTTTTCTTTCTATCTTTCCCTAAGACAGAAAGTTCCCTTTTCAAATGTATTTCTTTAGCTCAAAAAAATCCTCACTTAATTCATTTTCTTTCTACTTTAGTATTTTACCTCTTCTCACAATTATTAAAATCTACTTTTCTTCCTACTTGTGTTATATTTTATAGTTTCATAGATAAATCAGTCATAACGATCTTAGCAAATGTGAGGTAAGTATATTCCAGCAAAAAATGGGAATTCAGAGCACACAGTCTCTCTGCAGTTTGTTATGGTTTGGATGCACTGGGAGCCTGGAGCATGCTTAGGAAGTGATTAAACATGAGAAGATAGCTGATTCCAGAACTACTTTGCTCATTTTGCTGGTTGTATATCAGGCTCAGAGATGTTAATATGACTGAAATTGGATATATCTTCTGATGAACTGGGAGGATGGTCTTGTGCATGCCAAGTGCAGGTAGATGGCATGAACTGGGAGGGTAGCCCAGTTCATTTGAATTCCTATGCAGTGCTTGCCATTGTGATGGTTTATCAAAAAAGTCTGAGAGTACAGAAAGTTCCTATGTATAGAAATGAGTTTAAATAGTATGCAGAGCAAAAAATGAATACAGTAGATGTCAAATGCTGGCAGCTAAATTTGGTCCTCATTTCCACTCTTTTATATCTGATTAAAGTGCTCCAAATGGATAATTATTACCAATTGTGGCTAGCATATCTATCAATCTATACATTTACTTTCCTTAAATAATGGAAATGAAAGGCAATTCATGAGCTATATCTCTTTCAGAAATGTTTTGAGATTTTTTTTTTTCTTTTTAACCTTGAGATGATATGTATGGTAGTATATTAAATTAACATAAAATGTTATGATCATTGAGAGTGATATATGGTCATGTGTTCTCTTACAATGCATCAAGAGTAATGACTGGTAATTGGTTCAGGACATTGATTAAAGAGCTATTGATTAAATTGGAGATGTAGTTTACTTCACAAATGGCATATCAAGTTTCATCTCTGTTGTACTTGCTACTTTATCAGTCTAAACTGAAAATATTTCATGAAAGTATGGCTGGACACAGATATAGCACTTTATATGGTTATTCAGTCAAACTGTGGAAAAAATCCTTTGTTCAGAGGGGTTGTTTAAAGGGATTACTCTAACATCTCCAAAAGACTTGTCTGTGGATGATTTTTGTGAAACTAGATCTTTAGCTGTCATGTCTTTAATTGTGGAGGAACATGGAGAGCACACACTAGTCACGGAAAGCCTATTCATACCATACTAAATAGAATTCATTAAGCTTACCTATTTGGTGTGAGACTTTACCACCAAAAGGAGGCTAAAATAAAGGAAACCTCTTGGAAACTACACACTAATCCTTCATACATTTTAAAATAGCTTGGAAATAATGATTTTGTTATTGTTAGCTGAAGAAAATATATGGAACACACTGTACATAAGTGGATTCTCAGAGATTTGTGTTTCTGACATGTTTCTCATTTATTTACATGATTTTTTTTTTTTTCTGTGTTATCCCTACAAGGTATAAATTCCAGTATGCCAAAGGAAAGACATAATTCACTGGAAGTGTCATCACATGTTAGAAAATGGTATCCTCAACTTAATAATTTAAATTTTTGGAATACAATGCTTTGCCAGATAGCTTTCTGCATACATAAGAACAACACGGTTTCTTGAATAACATTTCCCTTGCATTGTTTTTGAGCAGCATGTTAAGTGACAGCACTAATATTGCTCTAATAACAATCACAGAAAAAAGAGAAATCACTCTTCATCCATACTTACTAGAAAATTACAGGAAAGTATGTTAGAAATGTGAAAAAAGACAGATTACCCTAAACCCTTTGCACAGGTCTGCACTAAATCAGTACAGCACAGAGATCTGCAAGTCAGTTGATGTGGCCCTGCACAGCAGGGTGCTGAAGTAGTAGTCAAGATTCTGAAAGAAAGGAATGGTTGTGTCAATGTCCCTTTCTCCTGACAGTGTCTTTCTCCTGACAGTCTCCATCGGATATTTTACATTTCTCATGACTTTTTTTTTTTCAATTTTCTGAGCAATTTTGCTTACCTTTGCTTAAGATGCGTAAAGGAAGACCTTGAAAAGATCCAGGGAAACTGATGTGCTGTCTCATGAGAAGAACTAAAAGTGCTTGGTTTGTTTTATAGAAGGATGGGATAAGAAAGTGCTTTATATGCTAAAAGGACAGTGTTTCCATGAGAACAAATAAATGATGTAAACTAAAAAGTAGAAGAATAAGTAAAAAGTGTTAACCTCCAGAGCACTGGGGTCTTGGACCAATCTTCCAATAGTAGAGCGGGGACAGCAACCTACTGTTTGAGGGGGACGTTTGATCAGTCTGTGCATGAGATTCTGGGAGAGTGTTGCGTATGATAGCAGTGGGATACATTTGATAGGGGAGAGGTCTTTTTAAATCTTCCTGCTCACTAGTTACGGTGCAATTTACAACTAGCTGTCCCAGTCATTAAAAAACCCCCACAACTTTGTAGAACTTTAAAAAATAATAGAAGGTGATTGTTAAATACTTTCAGAGCCAAAGTGAACATAATTCAAAGAAAAAAAACCCTGTAAGGAAAGTGGAACAATTCTATACTATGAAGTAGGTGGACTGACTGAGTGATATATGAGAAGATTTCCATGTCTAATTGCATTTGATCCCTTTGATCTTCAAACTCTGATATATTTCTCCCTGATGATTTTCTACTTTCAGCTGACTTGCAGTCATTCATTTCCAGTCCTACACAAAACACTCACGCCCACCTCTGAACCATTCATCTATAATCTATTACCTTTACCTTTTTTCTTTTTTTTTTTTTTCCTTAAAACATATACTGTAAAATATTTATTGCCCAGAACTCCTCACCATCAAAATGAGTTAACGAAGAAATGTTTGTGAGCAAACTTTTCTGATAGTGGAATAAATTTTCTGGAGCTCTCATCTGGTGGATTTCTGCCCTATCCCACTTTAATCACAGATATAGAAGAGAACTTGTCACTTTCAGGCAATTTCAGAAAAAAAAAATCCTCCAGTTTTTTTTTCAACTTGACCCTGTTACTCAAGGGAAAGGATTCAGTAGCTTAAATAAGACAAAAGTAACAAGTAGTAGCGTAAAGTCTGTATGAATGATTTTTTCCTCCATCTCAGGTTTTGGCACTGGATCAAAGAGACTGTATAATGGTGAGTTGAATCCAGTCAATGGATTCAAAATGCACAAAGTTACCTAGGCAGATTAAATAAGTTTGAAATCACAGCTGACTCAGTAACAAACTTTAGTGTAGACAATGCAATGCCATATCCTTAAGACGACACGGAAAACTGCCATCTAGATCTTATCTGGAAAAGAAGAGACATTCATCTACAGATATGAATAGAATTAGAGGAGTATCGTCTCATTCTATCTGTTCAATCACTTATAAAGATTACATTTACTGTAGTGTCTTCCAATCATGAATTTCAAAGTGTTTTAAGAGTATAAAGCAGTGTGTGTATGTCATGGTTTTGGTGTACTGTTTTTGTTCTCTCTGAGAGCTGTTCTGTTTCTCTGATATCCTACCTTCTCATGCTGCTTTGTACCCAGTCTCTGCTTTGGAATAAAGTGAAAAAAATCAGTTGCTGGGAAAGGGTAGTCATGAGTGCAGGATAGTGCACGTGTGGATGTGACCAGTGAAAACTTACTTGACAGGCAGTGAATGTTATTGTGACCCTTTTGCATTACTACTAGATTTTAGCTCTCTTTGGTCAAGTTAAGGGTGACCTGTAAAATTTCGGCTTCTCTAGCAGTTCCTGTTATTCTGTTGAGGCGTGCGATTAGCTGTGCTTCTGCAACATGGGCTATGACTTACTGTGCAAAGGCGTGCTGGGCAGAGACCCTTGCCTAAGCACTGGGAGCAGTAGGGAGGTTCGATGTCATGACCAAACTATTTCATGCTATGAAGAGGCAGGGATTAACCTCTCGGGTCAGTGTGCATCTTCCACAGGTGGGCTCCCCTGCTCTTTTCTCATATGTTATTAGGTATTATTGCAGGCTTCATTAAGCGTTACTGCAAAGTGCTGTAGGTCTTTGGATTGATCAGGGTAGGGTTTTTTTTTTCTCTTTTAATTTCCTGGTTATTGCTTAAATGTGGTATCACTAGTTCCATATATGGGAACTAAGACTTGTAGTGGCACAGTAATTTTGACAATATAATAGCTTCTTAATTCACTGATGCATAGGATATGTTTTGCCTTTTGTTCACTTACTTTGAAGTAGCAAATATAATATTCTAGAGGACAATATTTTGTATTGATTTTGCTTACAAGATGAATAAATAAAAATAACTTGGCACAAGAGGGAATTCTATTACAATTTTCAGGGAAATTGTTGGAAGACACAATAAAACCTTAAAATGAAGTAATATGTATAAGTAATCAGTGTTGACTGCATCATTATGAATGACAAGCTTATGATATAAAGTATTTTCTTAGTACTGAAAGTCTATTTTTATTTGTGACTCTCTTCCTATTCTCATGGGCATAGCACATAAAAATGATCTATATTGTTTAGAGAAGTGTCAGAAAGGCAGCCTATTTCAGAGAAGTCCTAAAATATGCTCTTCATTTCTCTTCTGCTTGTCTTCAGCTTAGTCTTCTACTCATCATACTTCTTACTGATTCAGAGGATGCAGTAAAAACTATTGTACTGAACTAATTGCCAGTGGGTTTCACTAGAGCTGCTCTGTGGTATTTGATTTGAGTGAATCCACTGTTAAATAAGTTAAAACAACTACTGTGTGTAGTACTCTGGGAAAAACTAAGATGACAGAGATCCAGACTAGTGTAAGTGAAGGCAGGGTTACGCACAGAAGAAAATAGCTGGAAGAGCTTGCTCACTGTGAAGCCATTTTGGGGCTCTTTTGGCCAATGTAGTAGACTAGAAATCACCTGCAGAATTTTTGTCCGATTTTACATCTTCTCTTTTTTCACTTCACACTTGAATTGTTACTCATTACATGTTTATTATAACTGCTTACATGAAGAGGAAAACACATTTCTCAGTACCATATTACAAATGAAGCAAAAAGATCTTGTTACTTCTGAATGTTCTTCTGTCTCTGAAAATGTGGAGCATCAATAAAGATGTGTAAAGGTTGGGAAGTTTTAAGGAGAGCAGAACATAAGGGTTAGGATCTCTTTTGTGTATCTGTGGAACGTGGTCCGTAAATTGTTTCTTTAAGATGAAAATTACATGTCTCTTTTTTAAAAAAGTTAAGTTGGTTACTACATTACATAAATCAGGAATTTGCATTTGAAGATTATTTGTTATACTGAAGTTTGCAGCCTAAGATCTTCATGATTTTGCAATCAGGCTTCCTAAGAACTACTTTGTATCAGAAGAGAAATATTATTATGTAGTTACAACCAAAGAAGCTTATGTGGGTACCACCAGTTTATCATTGACCTGATTTATTTCAGGTTTTCCTGAAGTTCAATATCTGTCGTGGTGCACAGAGCTAAAATAAAACCCTTTCAAAATTCAAAACTGGGTTTTGAATGAGGTTTGAGGGTGGAAGACTTCACCTGCTTTTGAACAGCTCTCCTCACTGCTCCAAAGGGTCAGTACAGAGTGAATCATGGAGTGAATAAATGAGTAACCGATAAGCGTATCTGTTGGGCTTGTTGCCATGGGTTTACTACAAAGCAGGAGAAGCTACCAAGACCTTTCCTGTAGTTGACATCTGGATTTATCTTTCTTTTACCTCTATCAAACATATATGGACCCTGATATTTGAAACATGCTTATCAGTGACATTGGGAGTGCATTCTTTCCCTTCCCTTATGTAAGTTATTAGGCTGGTGCATACTTAAAGACAATGTTTTATATAGGCTCTTCTTTTATTCCTGATTGAGGAATAATTTGTCGTGTCCCTGCATATAATAATCTTCCCTTTGGGAATCCAGCCATTTTGACAGGAAGAAGAAAGGCGGAAAAGATACCTGAAGAGTGGGAATATTGCACCTTCCATCACTGTATCCAGACATCCAGTTTTACAAAGTGATTTATTATCTGGATCAAAAGAGCAGGAGCAGGGGTGCAGAAACAGGCAAATAGGGGATGAAGACATAAAGAACAATTAAATAATTCAGCATTATACTTTTTGCAGTATTAGACACTGTATTGCATACCCTACATATCAAACACAACAATTAGATCCACAGAGATCTTAATCACGACTATTCTGAATGTATAAAGCTGTCGGAGAGCACAGTCATTCAGGCACACACTTCTAATGCTTATTCAGTCAGAAAATAATGCAAAATGTAAAGAGAAATGCCAAGAGTCACAAATTAAAAACCAAGACAAAAAGAGTATGAAATTATCTTATGTTACAATCTTTCAATTAAAATCTTGTTCTAACAGTTTAAATGTACATTTAATGAGACTAGCATTTTTAAAAGGAACCTCTAACTAAAATGTAAGTTGTTTTTTATATAATGTATTTTATTTTTCCATTTCTCTAAATAAAAAAGCAAAGAACCTAAAACCTTAAATTTAAGTCTGATCTGGAATATCAGCCAATGACAGTATCCTCTGAAAATTGATTTGTGATCTGCAGATTGAGGTAGTCAAGCTGAGCATGTGGATTGCAAACATCTTCCTCTTTATTTGGAAATTTTAAGCATACTAGTCCTTAAATTAGTTGTTGATTAAAGATTATGGTTATGAAATCAAGTATAGAATTCCCAAATGTATGTGAAACTTAAAGCTTCTCTCTAATGATTCCTGAATAGGAATATGTGGAAGCATGTGTAATAAACCCATGTTTGCATGATATTTCTCACTTCTTACAGAGCCTCCCACATATGATGTTGTCCTGCATCCTAGTACGGTTGTCCTCTTTCAGTTTTGATGTAAACAATACATTTGTTAGGTTCTTAATATTTTGGTCAAAAAAAGAGATATTTTGAGAATTGTACCCATTTCTTATCAATCCCTTTAAGAGTGAAATTCACGTAGAACGGAGTTTTTAAAAACTCTTCTCAGTTATACTGCATAAACCAATTGGGTCTGACTGAATAATTAAAATCAATTAACCATGCGTACATAACCAAAGTCAGGTAATTGAAGTGAAGCACTCACATTTTTTTATTTTATTGTTCTTTAGCTAAGAAATGGATGGGTAAAATCTACGTCTAGTGGATTGATATAAATTACCATCTTAGTGATGTCTGAAAAACATTGTGGTGCTAGTTCAAACAGAAAGCAGTTGCGAGGACAGCTAAACATTTCAGTAAATTGGTAATTGTGTGGGTTAATTGTTTTCCTGAAAGTAAATGAGAGAATCTTTAGAAACATCTAAATTCTGGACAGCAAATGTGGTAAAGATATGCATTTTTTAATGAATTTATGTAAAATTTTAGTAAAGAAAAACCATGCAAATATCTGCATAACTTGTGTTCAAAAATCTGGACAGCCTTTTGAGGAAAAAAGTGCTGAAATTCTCAAGTTCTTACCCAATCAAGAAACTGTTATTTCTAATCTACTACTATTTTTTTTTTTTTTTGTTAGGTTATCTACCATGCCAGAAAGACTTTTGTTTGCTTTAATTACAACTGAAATCACATTATCTCTGCTGGCTACAGAGCTTTCAGGAACTGTCACTCTCATTTTCCAATTTATAAATGTGCCAAGAAAGTATCTCCATTTCCCTCCTCTCTCTAAATTCAGAACATTATCAGACTTTCACGCAGAGAGTACTTTGCTTTTTAACACGGCTGTTCTCTGTGCTTGCATGTTCGTTTTCAGAGTGCACTTGCACATAGCTATGCAAGAAAATTATGTTAATTAGAAGTAAACATCAGGAAGATTCAGAGTTTAGTTCCAAAGTACATTTGAGCATTCTTTCATCTATGGAATAGGTAGGACCTTTCAGACGACCAAAGGTTTTTGGTTGATTTTTTTAAGCATTTTTCACCATTTTTTTCCCATTTTACCATTACTTGCAAAGTAATAAGAATTTTCAAATATCACAAAATGCTTTTCTGTTTTCAACAGTGAGGAAGTGGTGCCTTCTTTCTATGTCTTTTTTATTCATCCAAATCATATATTTAGAAATCATTCTGTAGTCCTCTTGTGCTTGCCACAAAATGAGCTGTAATGCTGTCAAGCAGAGGAGAATTAGAGGTGGTGAAAATTGGAAGAATTAAGTTGCATGAAAGTGGAAAGAGGGGCAATTAGAGCTGTGACAGTTTTGCAGTTTTGAGACCTGCCGATTTCAGATTTATTTTTAATTAATTGAAAAGTGAAAAAAAAATGAAAACATTGATTTTTAACTCAGACATTCACACTCGGAAATGTTTCAGTTTCAAGGTAGCTTCAGCCAGGTAATACATCTATAAAGGCATGTAGTCAAGCTTTTTTGGTTTTATTGTTCTGGTAATGGATGTGAGTAGGTACTCAAGGTGTGGGGAGGTCTTACCGAGGGGGCTGATGTGAGGAGCTGGGAGCTGCCCTGAGCAGAGTCAGCTCTCAGAGTATGCCACCAAAGTGAGAAGCTGTTGCAGCTCTCCAGGCTTGTGGAGGTGTAGTGGTAGACGCTGAATGAAAATGTAGGCTGAAGGGAATATTCAAAATAAGCATTTGGTGTCTTTCATGTTTCCTTTGACTTCTAAACAGACTGGTTGGTTAGGGAGGGCCCCACTCCATCATGTGCGCGTACCACGTAAGGATGCTGTCCGTTCAGATGAGCACAGCAAAGAGTGGTCTTGAGTCTTCTGCTTCTTTTTCCCCCAACTCCAGAGAAACACGTACTGTAGAGGAAGGAGTTCATAATAAAGAAGTAGTGCTAAAAAGTGTTTGATAAACACCAAAATTAGAAGAAAAAGAGTACGCAATAAAATGTATTGATTTGTTTTTGAAGCAGCGTAAACCAGCACAGGCTAATTACACCCTTATGCCTGTGGTACTTATACAGATATTTATTCAAAAGAATACACGTGTTGCTATGGCAATCATTTTGTTTGTCAAATGTTAAGTAAACTTCAAAAAAAAAAAAAAAAAGCTTTGAAATGTTTTTTTTCTGTTGTGACTAGTGTCTTCAACCCACACACAGCTGTTCCAAAATAGCTAATAGTTTCCTAGTATATAGGATTCATATTCTAAACTGGCAGTAGCGTCATTGCTGTCAGAGGTGATCTCTGCATTGCTAGGTATCGCTACGCTTGTCTGCAGGCACAAAGCAGACAAAACACCTTCCTCCGCCCACGCTGTTTTGCCACGTTCTAGGCACCGCTTGCTCGCGCTGCGTTGCGCTTGCCTGCCTGGTTTCCGAGGGTAGAGCCCCTCTTCCCTGCGTGCCTCAGGTCCCTTTAAGAGCCCTGTGGGATAATTCACTTTTCCTTGTGGCCCCGATGAAAAGGATGTTCTAGCCTGTCATCATACACAGCTACAGAAAAAACGTGGGTTTGTGAATTTATGGTTCAGGGATGAAAGTGTAGTTTCTTTGGAGAAGCTCCTATTGCCTGGCTGAGCTGTTTACACGGTGGGGAGGGTGTTCAGGTTGATGTATTGCCTATGTTCGCCTCCAGGAGTGGAGAAACCCTAATAAGATCTACAAGTGCTGTTCACCCGCAGCCATTACTGACATCATCTCTCCTCAGAGAGCTACCATAGTGGGAAAGGATGGAAAGTAATGCTTTGCACTTTGTCTGATCTTTTCTCAGAACCTGTGAATACTAGTGGTATGGATTTTTTCCCTCTGCTATCCAGGGCAATGGTTTGCAAGGACATACCTGACAAATGCTGTCCGTAGAAAGGACCTTCTTTTTCAAAGAAAATGTTACAACTCCATTTTTATGAGTGCTCTCTTGAATTTTCATCTGTGACTGACATGCTTTTATAACCTGTGACAACACATTGAGAGAAAGACACACTTTGACTATTTATAAGAACTTCTGATGGACGTATAACAATGACAGCACAGTTAACTATTTGCCTTTTTCAAATTCATGCATTTACATACAATTTTGTGTTTCTTCTGCATCACAGCCATTTTGAGATGTGTGAGTGTGATGGTATTTCAAGAAGGAAGAAGTAGGAAGCTGGACCATAAACCCCTTATATGAGTTCTGCTGTTAATGGATCATGTCCAGAATCCTCCTTAATTTGATGACAACCCAGAAAACATTTCAGTACTTTTGCTCCCTTTAAAATAATAGCAACTATGACAGCACTTACTTGGTTGCAGCACCATTTTAGAAACTTCTATCTCCATGACTGTGCCCATTAATTTACAACTTGATTCTGAATTCTTTGGGAGGTGAAAGCTTTGTCTCACGCAGAGGAAGGATCCTGCCAAGAATTGGATTGACTGCAAAAGGAGGAGTTGATATGTCTTACTTAGGAGTTACTTGGACACATGCCCCTCTCTCCTCCTGAAGATTGCAGTCCTTGCTCCGGACTGCCAGAACTGTGCAGAGAGCAGCTGTTGTCTGGATCTTGCATCTCTGTGAAATACCACCTTTGTCGGGGTTCCTGCAAGCCCTGGGAACGCAGCCTGAAGCCAAAAGGGACAGTGCTCATAGCTGGGAATAGCTGCTATGGAAAATGAGGGTTAAGTGCAAAGACAGGTACTGCTCTTGAACTGCAGAAACACTAAAGAGGAGGTAGATAGAAAGGCAGGGAGACAGAAAAAAGAGTAGAAGTAGAAAATTGTCTCTGTTTGACCTCTGCAACTCCAATTTATATGGTAACCTCACTGCACAGAGATGAATAGTGATTGAGGTGGGCACAAACCCAGAACAGGAACAGAGCTGCCAGCTTTGACAGAAACGATGTATTTTTTGTGTGTGGGTGATAGGAGCATATGGGCAAGAATATGAACCCAAACTTCAGGTATCTTGAAGTTTAGGCATGTTATAAGGATTGCTTAAGAGGAAGATACCTTGGGATAAGAAAGTTTGCTTAGAAGGAGATGTAACTGATGTGTTGATTAAAAAAAAAAAAAAAAAGTTGAAAGCATGTATATAGTATATATGAGAAGCAAACAAAATTGTATTTCCCAAGAAAGACACAAATGATCTCTGTTTTCCTGCTTCCTCCCTTAATTTAACTGCTCAGGAAGCTGAATTTAGAAAAGCACGTTTTGTATTGTGCTCTAAAAAAGGAAATGCCGATAGTTTGATTGGGAAAGGGAACCTCATAGAATTTACATATGGTGAGAATTAGCAAACTCTCAGCCTTATCTGCATTAGTGTCAGTATTATCTGCAAGTCAAAGAGAAAACGGAAAAGCTGAGAGGTTTGCTTTAGCTAGGCTTAGCTAGCCTTTGCCCTACTCTACTTGTTTTTTGATCCTACTCAAGCAAAATGCCATAGATTTCAGCAAGGTGATCATTTCACTATTAAACCTTTGAATATGAAGGCAAGTCTAATGCGTGCCTAGAATTTGTGGGGGAAAAACCAAAACCACCCTGGGTATCAGGCCCTCTCTGATTCATTTTACTAAAGAGATCATACTGGATGCGATTTCAGCTGAGATTGTTGCCCAGCTGTCATGGTGACAAGTGCAGCCTATTTGTCTTGTCAGCCTTGACCTGACGTGTTTGCATTTGAGAAGGGAAGCGGTTGTAGGTCGCTTGCTGCTCAGGACATTAGAAGAGCCTTTATGATGGCTGATTTTTAAGGGTTCTGATTCAGACATCAGTAAGATTAACAAAAAGATTCCTTCAGCACCAAATCAAGGATGATTCAAGGATTTGATGACATTGGGCAGAGCATTGAAGAGACCTTTGTGTTTTTACCAGAACCAATTTTTTTAAAATTTATATGCTAATAATAGTAGCTTTCTCTATAGTGTTTTTCATTTTTAGACATTTCAGATGTTTGGACTTTTCCCCCATCAGTGTTTCTTTTTCCCCCCTCAGTGATTTTGTTGCTGGTCAGACAGTTGCAGTTCTGAGATGCTCTAGGTAGTTGTATCCCATTGCAAATCCATGGCAAGCAAGACTAGTCAGTAGCAGAACACCTGCAGCTTCTGGGCTTTGCGGAGATGAAATTAGTACAGAGGAACTTTCCTATTACTCACATCAGCAGTGTTGCCCGGGGATCTGTGGACATCCCCAGCTTGCAGGTGAGATCTCTGTGTCTGCTGCAGTTTGAAGGCAATACAATACAAAACTATACAATATTTTTGCAGTAAAGTTTTGATTTAAATGTAGTATTTCTCTGACCCATTAGTCATTCAATCTACTTTATCAGTATCATTTTTATTTGGGAGCCTGAGGCTTTTGTTAATACCACCTGAAATCCTCTTTTGTAGGACAGGGAATAAGAACAACAAAAAGTTTACATAGATTTAATGTTGCTTAACATTAGCATGATAATACGTGTCTTTTACTGGGGTTTTTTTGGTTGTTTTTTGTTTTGTTTTTTTTTTTTAACTGATAGCTCTGGTTTTGGTGCATTTTTAGTGAAACACATGTTCCTAGATTTTATTTTTAAAAATTAATTAAAAACTAGGAACAGACTGTAATTATAAGAACCATCCATTTCTCCTTTCAAAGCACTCCTTCTGCCTCTAAACTCTGAGTGAAGCCGGTGGCTGAACTTTAGAGAAATACTGTCTCCCTCTGTCCAGGCCAACTGCTGCCTTCAGCCACTCTAGAAAATATCGGGGCGACTTTCAAGTTTAATTACTTAAAATGCTGAACTGGAATTGCTTCTGATTAAACTTGCAACTTAAATGTAACCTTTTTTTTTTCCTTTCTCTTTTCTGTGTTGAGCTAAAACTTCAGAATCATTTCTAAAATGCAGTTATATGCAAGCGAGGTAAATCTGTTGGGAAAAAGCCTCATTGGGAAATATGACTTTACAATATACTTGCTGAAACCTCAATTATTTATGATAAATATGTTTTTGGTACTGGAAAATAAATTTTACACATTAAGTGATTTTTTTTCATCCAGCCCATTTATGTCTGTCTGTGCCATGTTATGTATAAAGCAATGGATTGATGACACATGAGCTGCATTAATCTGAACGTCCAACAGCAATATGACTGCAACAGCATGTGTTTACTCTGAATTGTGGAGCAGACAGCAGCTACAACAGGATGAAAGAGACCACATATGGGGTTTTCTCCTCCTCGTTACATTTAAACCAGCAGCATTATTGGATTCACTTCTGTTGTTCTCAGATCTTCTTGTTTTGTTTTTGTTTTGCAGTAACATTGCAGGTTTGTTTGGTACTTAACGTAACTGGCAGAATTTCAAATGTCATACAGGAGGCTTTATCAGACGAGCTGTTAGCTGTCAAGTTGAAGACTTCTAATGCACATATGTGCACAAATAAATGGGGGCTAAAAGAAGAAAGATATCAGTATAAAAGAATGGGCACAGTGTGTTTCAGCTGTTTATGTGCGAATACAGTTTGCACTTGATAAAGATTTCAAGTTGGCAGAGCTTTTATTTCTTTCATTATTCCCAATTACCATCATCAACCCCAGTACAGCAATGCAGGAAAGCTTTTTGCACTCGTCTTCTGAGCTAACTCACAGACACTTTACAGCCTGTTTATATGTAGTATCTGTTCTCATGCATAATATCTGCAGGTGTGGTTGGTACATTATAACATGGTGCACTATTCCATATTACTAAACTCTTGCTTACGGAGAACCTTTGAAGAGGGTAGTGCACAGGACTGGGGAAAATTCATGCACAAGAGGTTATATTTTTACCACGTAATCAGTGTAATAATCTTTTCAAGTTTTTCACTTGTTTCAAAACTCCCAGTGTGTATTGGGAAATGAACTTGAAGATGACACAAAGAGAATCGGTTCTGCATTTTGGTGAGCTACTTGTCAGTTGTCTGTATTCCTTCTAATGGTCCTCTAGTCAGGTTTTCTTTGTTGGCACCAAAAATTGCTATTCATCTGGTGGTACTTTAGTAAATCAGTGCCTGCATAATCTGCTGTGGATAGTGGACTCCAGCTTTCAGGGTAAAATATGATATAAATCCTTGACTTGAGCAGAGATTATTCTTCTTAATACCTCATCCAGTTCTACACAGCAATGACATCCTTGAAATCTGGGATTGTTTCAGTGCTTGACTTTTTTAGCTTCTAAGCTCTTAAGAAATAATGTGATTAAGAGCTGGCTTCTGATTCCACTGTCTTCATTGCCTTGATTCAGTGGTGATGGATCAGGCTTTTCACGTACAACAGACAAGAATGAAATAAAGACTTTAAAACTATTATTTCTACTCAGTTAATGGGGATCATTCTGAGACTAAATTTTCATGAAGGGAAGCTTGATAGACAAGTGAGAATTTGAAGAACATCAAATAGGAAGAGCTAACAAACCTGCCAACATAGCAGGTTTGAATATGTCTGTAATACCCTAATCTGCTATGAAAATATTTTGGAGCCAGCTTGCAGGTTATAAATTACTATATAAGGTGAAAATAATTTATTTTAAATGGCAATGGCACTGTTTGTAATCTACCTTCCATCAGAGTGATAGTGGACTTTGGAGAGCTGTTGGATTCCAAAATTCCACCCAACCAACACCATCCATGGTCTTCTGCTACGTGGAAGTCCTGGTGAAAGCAGAAGCTACAAGTGTTGCTATCTAGAGCATTTGGGAATCCATGTTTCCCATGCATTGCAGACTTGTGTCATAGGACAATGAGTTATTGTAAGGGCTGAAAATAGAAGAGCTTGTGTACTAGAATAAAGTGGGTAGTTGTAGGGGAAAATGTCTATTAAGTGTTTTTCATCAGAAGTTTGTTCACAGGGCAGTTGTTGCTTTCATTTCCAGGGTACTGGAATCTTATTACGGAACAGAGAATCTTAAATGAAATCTTAATTTGAAAACCCTTGGCTTATCAACAAGTAATAAGTGCAGGTCGTCAGAGTTAAAATTTTAGAGATATTTTGCTGGAACTGGAAACTTAAAAATAGTACTACATACAATTCTTTGAAGTTAACTATGCAACTGAAACAGCATAAAGTGCTCAATGCGTAAGAATTTTAAAACACGACAAGGTTTCATATTAAAAAGCTTCTGTTACTCTGATTCATCAGATTAATTGAGGGATCTGTTCTGACTCCCAAAAGCAGGTGTTAACCAAGTGGAATAAATAAATACGATTAATCAAGATGTCTAGGTGTTACTCTTCATTTTGATTCATGTTGGTCTTTGGCACAAATACATTTTGATTATGATTTACTTTAAAATTATAAAGCTTGTGTACTGAACAAAATCAAAATGCCCAAGGTGGGTAAAGTGTACATGATTATAAATCTTAGTGGACTGAACTTCACCCTTGGTTTTGTTAAATATGCATAAGCAGTTCAGGGAAATTGGCCTTGATGAAGGCTCACTGCTTCTAAGTATACTGATTCCTACTTTGTAACCTGACAGGTGAGGTCTTTGCTACAGGGCTGCTCTGAAGAAAAAGGTGGAGGTTCATCTGCCCTAAGTCTTGCATCTTTCTCCCTTCTGAGAACTCTGAAAGCTCAGTCTTCCCCTTCTTTTAGCGAAGTTCTCTAGACAGTCAGTTCTATGGGATTTGAGGGTTTTCATGACGGAAAAGTGTTTTGTAGATTGTAAGGCTGAACTGCTGAAAAGACAAACCAGAAAGCTGTCCCTTTTTGTCCCTAAAAATGTGCAAGGGAACAAATCACACTCATCAGTGGAAGTGAGCAGGACAAGAAGAAGACATTTCACTAGAGCTGTGGAAAAGATCCTAATCGACAATTTTAGAGGTGTAAGTTAAGAGATTTGCCTCCCTGGTGTCTCATTATTTTCCATGGAGAAAGAAAACTTCTTCAGGGATGATTCAGAGCAGAAACTTAAGTTAGAACGGTAGGTTAGTAAAGTTAGACTTTGTGACTCTTCCAGTTATTGATTCAAATTTTTTTTACAAATACTTTGTTATTAGAAATGTTTAAAGACATCATTCCAGTTTTGCCCAGCTTTACTAGAGAAAATTAAGAATGTTGATTATTAACTGGTTATTGTGGGATTAGCAGAATACAAATGTCAAGTGTGGGGTTTTTTTTCCTTGGAAGCTGCTTGGGATTGTTTGTTTATTTTAATATCATGTTAAACAGCATGTTGTAACTCCTAGAGGATTGTAGAACATTTTCAGGTTTCATTCATTTTGAAAATTCAAGCCGATTTCAAATGCTTGACCGTCTTTACAGAACAGAAATTGTCTTTTTTTTAACAATTTTACCGGATGCATATCTTGTCCTGCATTAGATAGTTTGCAACATTTTAGCTGTAAATGCCTCTTTGTAGTAAGAGGGGGAGAGAATCGGAAGAGTAAAAGTGAGAAAACTCATGAGTTGAGATAAAGACAGTTTAACAGGCAAAGCAAAACCAGGCATTCATTCCCCACTTCCCATTGGCAGGCAGGTATTTAGCCATCCCTAGGAAAGCAGGGCTTCATCACACGTAATGGTTACTTGGAAAGACAAATACCATCACTCTGAATGTTTCCTCCTTCTTCCCCCCAGCTTGATATGCTGAGCATGACATCATGTGGTGTGGAATATCCCTTTGGTCAGTTGGGGTCAGCTGCCCCAGCTGTGTCCCCTCCCAACTCCTTGTGCACCCCCAGCCTACTCGCTGGTGGGGTGGTGTGAGAAGCAGAAAAGGCCTTGACTCTGTGTAAGCACTGCTCAGCAATAATGACATCTCTGTGTTATCAACGCTGTTTTCAACACAAACGCAAAACATAGCCTCATACTAGCTACTATGAATAAAATTGACTCTATCCTAGCCAAAACCAGCACAACCTCAGAAATAGTTGTAGTTCATATTTTCTTGGCTTGTAAGAATACAGCAGTCTTCTTTTTTGCAGTCGTCTTTTTTAATATCTATATTTCTATTATATTGTGCTTTGATAATTGTTTGTTTCCTTCCTTTCTTTTTTCTGATGTAGTGTTACTAAAAACAATCACAGTTTTCAAGAAATGTTTTATAGAAATTTCACCTGGTTTATTTTTTCTATTCAAATTCAAAAGATTATCAAAGTTGTCAACGTTTCAGTTTTTTAGACTGGATTACTTGAAATAATTATGTTTCTGGGAGCTGACCATCAGTTAGTCCTTCTCCTCCTCTCCCTACACTCAGTCAAAACTTCAGCTCTTCTTATCCAGCTTCGGTCAACTAAAATTAAGAGGAGTAGAAGTGTCAAGGTTACGAACATTCCTCAAGTTTTCCTCTACTTGTCTTCTCATTTTTAACAAAGGATGTGTGATGGAAAATCTTTCCATCAAGAAATTCAGAAAAAAAAAAATTATGAGAAGTTAAGTCAAAATTTAAAAGTGGTTAGTCTCTTTTAATTCTGGGGGATACTGACCTGACTAATTTTCTATATTTGACTTTCTTTGAAGTTCTAATCCTCATAGTGTGCAGGTTCTGCCGTGTGCTTTGTATCATTCCCATTGTCTGTGCTTGGACATCCTCTCCAACCTCTCACCTTCTCCCACTGTTTTCAGGATGCACTCCAGTTTTTGTATGGCATTAGCAAGCTACTGTTACTCAGTGTAATGGGTAGCTTTACCATTGCTAAGTGTAAGGGTTCACAAATACTATTATCAGACATGATGGGACACTATTAGATAGTTACAGGTTATACATTCAGTGCACTCACCAATTCAACCTTTTGTGTTCTTACCTCATTCACATAAGGCCTCTTTTCAAGTACTTTTACATCGATTGTTCTCAGCTTTCTTACCAGATTTTGCCAAGTCAGTTTTCCTGTTTCTTTGTATGTAATATCTGTTGTCTTTTACTTTAGCAGCTTACCTGTGTTTTGTTCACCTGAGATCTTGATCAACATATTTGATTTGTATTTTTGTATTTTTTGGGAACCCATCTATGCTGAAGGCAGGTGTTACTTAGTGATGCAGAATTGATTCCGTATGAGACAATGGAGATGGGATTTATTTAACCAGTCTATTTAACATTATATCTCCGGTATAAATTGCAGCATTGACAAGTTACAGAACATGATGTTATCCCACAGTGGGCAGAAGGGGTTAATTTTTTCATTGCTGCTTTAGTTACTAAAACTTCATCTGGCTTAGCACGAATAGGTCTTAGAAACTTGCAGGCCTGCCTTGCCTTCAAAGTCCAGAATGTAAAAAAGACAAAATCTCCCTGACTGGATCACTGTTAAGTCATTTGTTTGACCTAACAACCTTGACTGTATCCTGTTAAGCCAGGGAATTGATTTATTTATTTTTTTCTAGGTTATGGGAGGTTGTAACTGGCCATTTGCAGTTTCCTAAATGCCTGCATTTTTTTTATGCGTACATTTTATAGTTCATTGAACTAGCCCTACAAGTTCATCATTTTTGATGCTACTGTAGTGTTCTCTGAATGCTGTTGTGTATATTAAGCAGTCACTGTTCACTTTGATGTGCATTAGAAATTATGTCCCCTAGTAGAGACTGTGACCTGTTTGATGTGAATAGTTCATGTTATTAACAATAAATGCATCCACAAATTAATGATAAAGTTACATTAATTTGTAAGGGTCTATTAAGATACACAGTACTTTACAAAGTACATACTAAGTCCCAAGAGCAAGGAACTTTGGGTTAAAATTTTAGAGGCATTGAGGACATATCATAAACCAAATTATCTTCTGCTACAGTACTAATTATACCTTGGTTATAGGTATAATTTGGTATAATAAAACCATGTGCCTTGGTTTTCTTGAATGCAGGTTAGAATGCACCTGCATGAATTGACTTCAGGAGATACTCAAAGTGAATTAAAGATAAAACTCTGTGTGAATTTTAATGGTTATTTTGTACAACTTCTGTTCTCATTATTCTTTATGAGCTGTATATACTTAGGCATTTGTACCTGACTTTTTTCAGTGTTTTTATATGTTTATGTATTTTTAATGTCTCCTGGTTTAAATGTTTCAAATAATCTGTTTCATCATCACCCGTTATGGGAAAAGAATATGTGCTTGATTGAATTTGAAATAGAGTTCAGCCAAATTTAAATTATTTTAAGAGCCTACAACCTATAACCATCATGTACAAAGACAGAATTTCTAATTTGTAGGATATATTAACTTTGAAGTTGACATTTCTTTTCTCTAGTAATGATTGCAACTGCAGATTCTGCATAAATGGCATATTGTGTAAAGTGAAAGTTTAATTATAAGGGGAAACTTAATTGAATATTTCTGTTTGATTAATAGTAAAGAAGCAGGAACATCACACTTGATTTTTAGACAAGCCGTGTAAAGAATGTTGAAATACTGCTGTCTGTGAATTAAACATGGCACAATGCTAAGATGTGCTTTCTTTCACTGCGTTTCTCATGACTGAGCGTGGGCTGTGACCTTGGTGCTTTGATTTCTCCTGTATGTGGTATTAAGAGCATAGTCCAAGGCAGACAAGATATAGGTCACAAGGCCTTTACTGCAGACTCAGTTGGCTGTCGATATGCTATCTTCAGCTTAGTGAATGTAGCACTATTGCCTAAAGGAGCAATACAACAGTTTTATTTAACTCAGTGAAAACATACTGAAATGGTGAAAAGGCTGAGTATAGTCCTTTCTGCAAACTACCTGAAGAATAAAAGACCCAGCAATTTCAAATTCAGTGGGCTTGATTCACATCTTACATAAAATAATGTGAATCCAAAATAATCACACAGAGCTCAGTAAAATAACCCGATGGGAAAGTACCAACAAGGAACAAGCTGATGAACAAAACTGTGATTTTCTTATTTATTTATTTATTTTAATATGACAGATTTTCAGCTTTCTTAATTTATTTAAAATTGCAGGCACTCAAAGCATACTCTTTTCCTGTTGATCATTATGGATTACTGAAAACTGCCCTTGTTCTTTCAGCCACAGTGACATCTCCAATGCCTCCTTGCTGGGCTTTCTAACCAATAAACCATCAACTTCAGAGGAAGTGTGATCCGCTGCAAGAGACACGTACTTTCCTCTGGGCGGACCATTTATGGCACATAGTTCCCAGATGGTTATCGTATCACTCAGCAAATAGTTGTTCCTGAACACACGTTTAGTGTATATACAGGTTATTCTTTTACCAGCAAAGATACTTTACCAAATAATTTGGTATATAGGAATTAAAATACAAATCGCTATTGAAAATTCAAATGGGCGTTAATTGACAAAATATGCTTAGTAGTTACTTCACTGAGCACAAACCTCCTCCTTCTAACAAAGTGTCTAACTTGTAACTGGAAGTAATCAGTATCAGGCTTTATGCGTTGTATAAGATGTGGATCTCCAAAAACTGATGTGTATTACAACATTATTATGGAATATGTTTCTGTAATGAAGATACAATCATCCTGAGTAACCAAATCCACTTTTAAGCGCTTTAGTTTTCCTTAGCAGTTCCTGTCCAAAAAAATTATCAAACTTAGTACTTGGGGCTAGCATCTCACACAGTTACAGAGGTAGATGTGGTGTGATAGGATCATATCTTATACCCAACACAGTCCGATGGGATCTTTTATTTTTTAACTCATTAGGTGAAAAAAATGAGTGAGGCACAGAAGAAAATGGGTTTTGATTTTCAGAATATTATTCAGCTTCACAGGCTGGTGCTTGTAAATGGATACTAGTATTCCTACAAAGTTTAAGTATTTCTGGAAATAACCATATTTAGTAGAGCATTAGCACCGCTTGATATTTTGATAAATGAAACTGCCCCCATGATGATGCTTTTGAATCTGCACCTTGGGAAACTTGTACTTGCTAGCGTATCTGCACTATATCTAACCCACGTATCTAAGCCATACCTTTTTGCTGTAAAAATTGGAATAGAAGCCTCATAATTCATCTGAAATGTATGCCAGGACTCCAGGTGCATAAGAATAGCCTGATGGTGCTGCCTGTGAAGGAGAAGCTTCTGAACTTTTCAGTAGGGGATTGAATGTTTATTATGGCAAATAGATCACTTTAAATTAGTATTCTGTACATTTAGGATAGAGTGTATTTTTACTCATGCATAAATTGCCTCTGAACACAATTCAAAAACCCAATCTTAGGCTTAGCAATGAACATTTCAAAAAAGTAAATTAATATCTTCACAGGGAAGAAATATAGTTTATTATAGAATCACCTACTATTGCCATTATAATTATGGCTTTGTCGGTATTTCTGTGAAAACTATTTTTTGAGGGGTTTTGGAAAAAGCCTCATTCATAAAAAGATGTAGCGCAGCTGCAGCTTGCTTGGCTGTCAATGTCTGAGCCCAAGGTCTGTCCTGTGCTTAGTGCTCTGAAGAGAAGACTTTGACTTTTCTCCTGTGAAAGGTCACACTCGAGTTGTCAGGAGATTCCCAGAGATGCTGGCTTTTCTTTTTAAGTAGCCTTTTTATTATCTTAAGGAGGGGAACCATCATGCCTAGGATGTCTTTAACAGAGAACTCTTCTTGTTGAGAGTATCAGTGGCTGGAATTCAGGTCATGCCCTTTCCTGCAGGGCTGGCAGTGGCTGAGCAGAGGGACAACCGGCCTCCTCTTGCAGCCTCCAGCTTCGGGGCCCTCTGCAAATTGTTTGTGTGAGAGTCCTCTAAAACAAAGTCTGCTTGCCACATGGGATGGCTGCTGCCCATGAGGCTCTACTACATGTTTCTGTTTCCAGCAACCACTTCTGTTAGGAACTTCTCATCTTAAATCCCAGCACCTTCTAACAGAAAGCACCTCATACATACAGAGCTTGCTAGCTGGAGTTTGCATCCTGCATGTATTAAGGCACATTCTCAGATGTTTCCATGTCCAAGAACCCTAATTTTGAGAGCAGCATTGCCACCTGTGTGGAACAGTACAGAAAAAGGGCCCTAGAAAATACTGGGTGTGTGCTGTAGATCTGCTTCATGAATGAGGAAAAAGTAGAAAGTGTTTTCCATGAAAACCATTTTATGAGCTGAGTATGAGCCAGCAGTGTGCCCAGGTGGCCAAGAAGGCCAACAGCATCCTGGCTAGTATCAGAAATAGTGTGGCCAGCAGGACTAGGGAAGTGATTGTCCCCCTGTACTCGGCTCTGGTGAGGNTGGACTTGGCAGGACTACGTTAATGGTTGGACTTGATGATCTGAAGGCCTTTTCCAACATAAACGATTCTATGATTTCTGCGCTTTCCTTACAATAAACTGAAGATGACATATCTACAATTAGCTGCTTACTACTGTTTTAGCTTAAAAAACCCTACAAACTGTTGCTGTATCCACTGGCACAGGAAAGATATATAATTTGGTCTAAATACTTTCCTCAACAGTAGTGCATATATATTAAAAGGGCAGTAGTCAATACTGTAAATTACAAAAATAAATTTAATTCTCATTTCAAACATCTATATTTCAGACATCTATATAAGTTTGTGAGAAAAATTGAGTATGTTAAGTAGATACTATTTGACCACACTGACTTTCTGCTTTAAAATGGTAACTTCAATTTGCATCTCTTACTCAGTTGGCGATCTTGACTTTGTAGTCTGCAATGTCCTTGTGGTTCCTAAGAAATTCTTCTGAAACTAATAGGAACGAGAACTGGAGTGAAAATGAGGTTAAATAAATGAGATGGAAAGCCAGGCCTCCTCAAAGTAAGATTACTGGAAATATTCACAAACTCATAGTTAGTGTGAGAGCCTTGATGTCTCCCAAGGTTCTTGTAGTGTGAGCAAAATTAAAAAGCGGGGAAGTAATAATTAGAAATTTAGGAAAAACAAACTTGATCCTCAATTCTTTAATCTGCAATCAGGGAAACAAATTGAAGTGAGATAAGAGTGTTTGTCAGGATAAAAATAGGTGCAGATTAGAAATTTTATTGATTATAGGATTTGTAAAAATAGAAAAACAATCTGGGAATTCTGAATAATCAACTAGTCCAAATGTTATTTTGCTTCGTTTTATAATTGCTAAACCTGATCCCATTGCTGGGATTTGGTCTTATCGAACAGCCTAAACTAAATGGTAACATTGTATAGATCTATCCTTCATCTTGAATTGAGTGTTTTCATGTGTGTTCTTATAAGCAGGGACATTCATGTCTGTGTCCTGCCAGGAAATCACATTTGGACCAAAGATCTGGGCAATGGAATTTTTCGTCCTATTACTGTATCATAGAGTCATAGAATGGTTTGGGTTGGAAGGTACCTCAAAGATCATCTAGTTCCAACCCCCCTGCCACAGGCTGGGACACCCTCCACTAGGACCAGGTAGCCCAAAGCCCCATCCAACCTGGCCTTGAACACTTCCAGGGATGGGGCATCCACAACATCTCTGGGTAACCTGTTCCAGTGCCCTACCACCCTCATAGCGAAGAATTTCTTCCTAACATCTAATTTAAATCTGCCCTCCCTCAGTTTAAAGCCATTACCTCTTGTCTTATCACTCCATGCCCTTGTAAACAGTCCCTCCCCAGCTTTCCTGTAGACCCCTTTAGGTACTGGAAGGCTGCTATAAGATCTCCCTGGAGACTTCTCCAGGCTGAACAACCCCAACTCTCTCAGCCTGTCTCCACAGGAGAGGTGCTCCAGCCCTTTGATCATCTTTGTGTCCTCCTCTGGACTCTCTCCAACAGCTCCATGTCCTTCTTGTACTGGGGACCCCAGAGCTGGATGCAGTACTGCAGGTGGGGTTTCGTGAGAGCAGAATCACCTCCCTTGACCTGCTAGTTCTTTTGATGCAGCCCAGAATATGGTTGGCTTTCTGGGCTGCACACATGCATTGCTGGCTCATGTTGAGCTTTTCTTCAATCAGCACTCCCAAGACCTTCTCCTCAGGACTGTTCTCAATCCATTCTCCACACAGCCTGTATTTGTGCTTGGGATTGCCTCGACCCATGTGCAGTATCATGAAGTTAATTTTCTCACAATTTCTTCATTGGTCAAAACTTTCCAAGTGTGGGATCATCTTGGTGATAGGATAACGAATTAAAGAAATCAGGACATTTCCTTTATTTTCCTGTGAAAACGTGCCCTGGTTACTGGGAGCAAAACAGAGTTACCTGAGTCTGAAAGGTGTTACCCATGGGCTTGTTCAGAAGGGAGGCAGAGCAAGCTCAGAAATTTCTTGAGACTGTTTTTTACTCTCAGCAGGCCTGTGTTTCAGTGCAGAGGCAGCCTGCCTTCTCTAGAAACTGCTAAAGAAGTGAGAAGGGAAGGAAAGAATTGGGAGAATGGAAAAAAAAGAGAAGGAAAAATAAAAAAGGGAAAAGGAGAAACAAGCATCATCTTTCTGTGTGCAGTATGGGAAGTGACTAAGATAAAAGGAAAAGACAAAACTGAAAGAAAGAAAAGAAGAAAGGAACCCAAACATGAGAAACCAAGATAAGTACAAAAAATGAAACTATGAAAGGGTAGGGCAGAGAAGTAAAAAGGATACGGTGTACAAAAAATTCAGAGACTTTCAGAAATGTAATTAATGAACTTAAATTCCAAGTCATGTAATTTAGTAGAACTTTTAATAAGGCAATCAGACTGCAGCACCTTGGAGTTATCATCATGACGCATTAAAAAAAAAAAATTGGTTTGTTTTTTGTTCTAACTGCAATACTAATGTGAGCGGATAAGGTGATAGATGAGACTGCCTTCAATGTCTCTTCTCATGGTTTCCTAAAGACTTTGTGACAGTCATTTCAAGAAAACAGAGTGATTGTAACTACGTTATAGTTTGATGAATCTAATCACCAATGAGATAGACATTTCAGGTAGGATGTGTGCTCCACTCAGTCCCTCCATGTCTGGCTGCACAGTGTGGTGCTGCAGGGATGCAGATGGGCGGCGAGTTCTGTCCACGAGAAATCTTCCACAAAGCCCATGGCAAAGCCTGGGGCGAGCAGTTGACTGCAGTGCCTGGAGGCGTCTTGCAGGAAAAGAAAAGAAAGCTGAAATACTAAGCTTTTTGTTTATTTTTAATTTAATTTGGTTTTAGCAGTAGAATTATTTTTTTATTGAATCCAGGGAAGATTCCATGTTAGCGTGCAGCGAGGTGGCAGGGAGGCAAAGGAAGATGTAGAGTTGCTTTGAGAATGACCATACTCCATCCTGTCCCAGGGTCAGAGGGGTAGGGCAGGGAGAAGTACCTCTTCTGCTTTTCTGAGCTTTGGTTCAGGGAATGAGGAAAGAGGAATTAAAATTCTTCCATCCCTCCATCAGAGATCATTATGTGTCAGACATCGCAATGAAGCCATTTTTTCTTTCCAGAGAGCTAAACGTGAAGTTATGAAGACATTCACAAGTACAATTTTCTTCCTCAACTGATAACAGCATTTGAGTGTTACCAAAAAGAGTGTTAATGAGTGATTAAAAATGGGCATAATTTAGTTTTTAAAAGTCCTACTTGCTCTTCACATTTTGCAGCATGTGTTTAGATATTAGTAAAGCTTAATCAGATCACGAGGAAAGGATTTTAACGCAGAGGAAAGGAAATCCTAGGGAGGATTTTTCAAAACAGAGATGTGAATGTATTTGCTTTATTTTAGTGATTCCCTAAACAAGACAGGATTTGTTGATGCTGCAGCTCTGGCTATAGAAAAAAGATGGGCTGACTCTAGATTGTGACAGTGATTTGATGGTTTCCTTAAAGGGACGTTCAAAATCATGCAGAAATGATGGGTGTGGTGTGTCAATCACAGAGTGAAGTCTGCCATTAGCATGAGGTTGGCAGGAGCTCAGAGTATATGGTTATAATGGTCACTTTTGGCCTTAAAAATAGAAAAGTATAATACTGTTCTCCCATATTCATATCTGACACAGACACTGAGCTCTATTTAGTTCTCTAAAATACCAGACACTGGATACCTTTTCCAGTTCTATTTATTGCCTGTGAAGCAGTGTGTTTTCCAACCCCTTAGTAGTATGTCTTGAGATCACAAATAATCAGTTTGTACAGCTTATCTTTACTTCTAATCCTTAAATTACACTCACACGCTAACTAAAATCATTGAAAGTGGCTTTCATGAATACAGGAGGGCACAGCTGTGTAAAATGGCATTGCAATTTATGAAGAAAGCACTTGTGAGAGAGACCGTATGCTGTACATGAACAATGCTACTTCTCCATTCTGTATATCTTGGGAAGTATGTTTATTCTCTGGTAATGCCAGCTAAATAAGCAGAATTAGAAGTTAATTAAGATACTGTTAAATATGAATAAGGCTGCCATAACCTGAACTTGTAACAGAATCAATGGAAGACAGAAAATGTTGGTTGAAAATGTAATATTAAAACTTCTCGGGCTAATACTTCAGTGCTTAATAGCTTGTGCTCTCTTTTGTCATAGATTAAATAAAGACTGATATCACATCTGAATAGTAGCATTTTATATTCATTTTTAAGAGGCAAAGCATTTTTAACAATCCAGTCCTAACTTGCAGTATAATCAGAATATTTTATGAATATAGCTTTAATTTCTACATACTTCAATCATCTTCAAATCTATTTCAAATAATGAACCAATGCCAGAATCCCATACCGTCTGTCATAGTCACCACAAACCGGTATGAGATACATAAAGTGAGCATTTAAAAAATTGAATACAGAATAACAAAAACATAGTGGTGCTTTTAAAAATGTTTTAAATATAAAAAAATATTTGTATGCAAAATGAGTGATTTTAAATTAAATGTAAATTTAAATTTGCTTTGTTTACGTGTTCTGGCAGATTATAAGAATAAAAGTGAATCATCTAGGGTTCTGTCATGCATGTGAGCACAACATTTTTTGTACTACTACTACTAAGATAAGAAAAAAACTACAAGTATTTTATAGTAACATTTCTCAACATTTGCCTGAAATCGTTACCATGAACTTGTTGGTATTGGCAATTGTGTATAGACTATTGGTAAACATTTGAACAAAGAAAGGATGTTTTGGCAGAAGACACAGGAGGCAGGCTTTTCTCAAAACTACCTTAACCCAGCTCCCATTTAAATCCCAGCTGTGCCATTGAAAAGACTTGCATGAGAAGTTATGTGCAGTTGTGGGTATGTGTAAAGGAGTAAATTGGCTTGTACATAGAGTCAGTCTATATATTTATGTGTGTGTGTACGTAAAAAAGGTAGGAGGTATCAGGTATCTGCTACTGCTTTTCCCCATTCCTGCTGCAGAGGAGAGCCAGGCCATACCTGAGCCTAGACTCTGAGTAAAATTGTGTCATTCTCTCCTTCCAGGAATTCATTATTGCATTTAAGATATTTCAATTCACAACAAAGGCAAACAAGCATCTTAGGCATGGTTATTACAGTGATACTTTAAAACACAGAATGACATTTGAATTTTTTGTATATTCCTTTCATCTTCTGCAAAATGAGGTATATCCTATATTATTGTGAGTACTTATGGCAATTCCACATCTTTCTCTTTGATTTCCTAAGATCATAAGAATATGCAGAGACTGTTTTATGTAATGCTTGGTTTAATGAGTATGGTGTTATCAAAGACAGAGTTTCAATTTCTCTGCAACTACTAATGTTTCACTCTTAGAAGATGGAACATTAAATACAGATATAAATATTCAGTTTTTCCAGTTTTCTTTCTTTTTTTATACCTGTTTATGTCATTATTTTTGGATGTGCCCAAAATAAAATGGAAGCTTTTTAAAAGAAATTAAATCATTTCAGTAAAAGTAGTCTAACCAGTTTGTAGCAGATTTGTCTGGTGAAGGACAGCAGAATGAGTGTAAGCATGTTGGGACTCCTCCTCTCTACACGTTCTTCTTTCCTTGAGAAGAGGATTCACAAATACAATTCCTTCTTTCCTCTGTGGAAAAAAGGATGAATTTCTTACTCCAACCCAGGCAGATCTAGAATCTCATTTTGTTAGGCTCAGAGCTGCACAACATGTGCAAACTTTTAACAGGGGTTCAGCTAACCTTGAGGAACCAGTGCTGCTGCTGGGGCTTTGAGAAGTCTTTGCTGCTGTGCCACATGCTGTTGGCTGTCCTCCTCCTCCGCTTCAGTAAGAGTTTCCTAGATTTGTTCTCAGAAATGACAGAACTCTCTTTCTTGAAGCCTTCAATAATGAGGAAAAGCAAATCCAGTGCATTTTGGTGAAAGGCCCCTGTACTGACGAGAAGGTCAATGAAAAATGTCAGGGTTCAAGGTCTGCCAGTCCTAAGCATATAAATCAAAGTTTCAAGAGGTACCAGCAACTGTAGCTACAGGCAAATGTTACATAAAGCAACTTGTACACATTTGTAAAATATAGAAGTATGTTTGAAATGAAGTTGTTTCTCATAATGAAGAATAAGTAGTCAACATACCTGCTTTACTTTTTTAAGTTTGAAGGATCTTTTAATTTAAAATCAGATGCAGATTGTTTCTTTTCTTGGTATAAAATAAATAAATAAATAAATCAAACATGAGCAAACCCATAGACCTTATCCTGTTCTTAGAATATTTTCTCCACTTCCCTTTCAGCTCTTTGTACAAAACTTCACACTTTGAGTGGATATAATTCTGGAAAGTTATCAACTTTATTGCATAACTGTGTGAGATGTTTCTCTAAATGTCAGGTATTATCAGAACACAGCACATTTAGAAGAACTGACTGTGTAACCCCAAGGTTATATATATTTAAATCTGACTTCATTACATTTTGTACAAGACAGAATATCTCTATCTAAAAAGGCCTGTGATTTTTTTTTTCTCCCATTAGTTGCCATACTTTAAAATCAGTAGGAAAAAAACCTCAAAAGCAGAGCCATGAGGGCCAGAGCTGCACAAAGCATTGACATACTGAGGTTGTATGTGTTTACTTAACAGTGAGATACAATACTGTGTTATTCATTATGCCAAAAAATACCTCTTCAAGAAATGACTAATCCCTTCTCTGCTAAGGACTTGCAAAACAAGATTTAGTTCTTTATTAATAGAAATTCTGCCCATTTAGTATTATAAGTTCCCTTGCTTGAAAGTAAATTTGCACAGAAAGATGTCTCTATGAGTCCTGTTTAGAATTACTTGGATCTTTGAACTGTCCCTGAAGTGACTCAGGAAGGTCTCCTGAGGTTGGCTTTGAAAACAGGGAGAGCTAAATTCAAAACAGGCTGGAGGAGGCATATCTGAACCACATGCCCTGGGGCCTCTTCTGCCTATGATCTCCAGCTGAGGACCCTGCTGTACTCTCCATCTCTCGCTGCAGCTGGTTGAGAACCACAGCAGGAGCCCTTGAAGTCCTTGTCCCGTTGGGTGCATGAGCAGTGGTCTCTGGGGTGGGCAGGTCTCTGGTGCAGCACATCTTCAGATCTCAGTGGGCAGGGAGAGAGTGTTGGCTGGAGGCAGGGAGAAAACACCCCTTCCTGGACAGCCGGGTGGTTGTGGCAGCCAGTGGGTATGGCACCACGGTTCCCTCCTTCTTGAGCAGTGTTTGAAAGGGCAGCAGTGATTGTCAGGGCAGGGCATGTGAATGTGCAGTGATTAGTGGTCTGCGGATGTTCAACAGAATAGAGCAAAGAGTTCAGCTGTCGGGGATATCAACTGTATTTTATGTGTGATAGAGCAATTTAGCACCTGTTTCAAAACTCTGATTTTTTTTTTTTTTTTCTATGTGTGAAGAATTTTAATGTTAAAAGCATACCTCTAGCAGTAGTCAATAACTGAGTTTCTTCTAGTGCTTTTTTTTCCCCCCCACGGCTGCAATATTCAGTTGCAGCCTAAATTTTGCCTATGATCCACTTTACAAATCTGAGTTCTATTTTACATCCGACTCTTAAATGATACTGAAAAATGCATCCTGTATTCACTTAGGAATCCAGCTGAAATTGATAAAAAAACTTGACCACATGATGCAGTTAAATATTTAACTTCTGTCTGAATCTTGATGCACAGGTGCTTAGCTGAGCCGCAGCACATGCAGCCCAATTGCTACAAGCTGCCTGACTCACCTGTTGTAGAGTAATAGCTGATTCTTTTTCTCCCCTTGTTCTTTGCAGTTTATCGGAGCAGTAGATAGAAATCAGGCTGTTTCCTGTTTTCATATATCATCTTCTTCATATGTTCTTGCATGGACCTTGCTGGAAGTCTGGAAAATATGTATGATGTAAAGAAAGCAACAAATGCCTTATGCCAAACTTTGTACAGAACTAGAATAATGAGAGCAGGTAGAGAAAATCAAATGCTATAGCCAGGGATGTGAAAGCGGTGGATGAATTGCACTGCAGATGGTGATCCTCTGGGCAGTGTAGAGGATGCTTAGGAGAGCAACTCACCTCCCCACCTGGCACCATGGCCGGCTCTCCTGCAGTGCACGTTGAAAGTACAAGGGGGGAGGAGGAGGAGGAACAAGGGAGTTGTCATTCACTCGGGTTTTGTGTCAGTGTGTAGTTATGGCATGGCTAGAACATACAGGACCTAGCATCTGGGAAGTCCCCCTGGGATGACTGAGCGAAGGTAAAGAGTTGTTATTAACAATAATAACATTGTTGTTATTATTCAACAAAGATGGATTTATGGTTGAGGAAAAAGTTAATCTGTGTCTATCTCAGCGAGAGAAGGAACTACTAACAGTGAAGGCCAAAGTGTTGTATCTTGTGTTCAAAAGCAAGGTTAGCTGTGACCTGATGGTTACCACATTTAACATCAACAACAAATGGGTACGAACTTAGCTTAAGATAGTGAAATGAAAGGTAAGAATTGCTCTCCTGGCCCTGATAAAAATTCCTGTAGGGAAGTAGCTGAGGTGATATAATTGTGATTATCTGTTATCTGTGAAGACATATGGAAAATAGATGAGATCCATAAAACTGTAAGGGACAAACAGTGGTCTTTGCCCAAAGAGACCAAACAGGAGGCTCTGGAGAATTTTGGTGGAGAAACAGAGGAAGATTGATTTTTGGGGAGGAGTTAAACTACTTGAATGTGCCTAGAAGTTAACAAGTAGGTAACTGCCAAAATCCATCTGTAAAGTTCAAATCATAACAAATCAGTCCAATTTCTCTTGTAATTGTACAAAAAGCCTGGTGAGTAGGTAAGGAGCAGCCATAGCGTTGCCGTCAGGGAGCTGAGGAAACATGGTCTAAATGGGGTCACTGTAAGTAAAAGCAGATTGCAGTTCTGAGCTTGGAGTGAGTGCTGGCAAATAAATGGTTCACTGTCAAAAAAAGATGGATTTATGGTTCATAGGGCTCTGGCCAGAGACCAGTGATATTCAACATTTTCCTTAATGATTTGGAAAATAGAACGGGGAGTAACTTTATTTAAATTTGCAGATTATATCAAACTGGGTTACTGGCAGCCTCGGGGACAAGGTTAGGATTGAAAGCTATATGAACAAATTGGAGAAGTGATTTGAATATGCGGGTTATAATTCAATATCTACAAAGGCAAGCTTTTACACTTAGCTGGGAATAAATCTAGCAAACAAATACACAATAGGCAGTGTATTATAGACAGTAGTATTATAGAAAAAGATATGGGGATATGGGGCAGGTCACAAATTGAACACAGAAAAACAGTGTCCTACTGTTTAGGAAAACAAGGAAAGTATCACACTTCAAAGGGTAAGTTTTCTGTAGGACATGTGAAGTCTTGAAAACATTATTTAGGTTAAGAAAGTATTGAGTTTCCTTAGCCTCAACAACAGAATGCTGGGGATCTAAGTTGTCAAATATGTAAAAGGTTCCTGCAAATAGAAGATGATAACCTTTTTTCTTTTATATGCTTGTATGGTAGGAGGAGTAATAGGATTAACTTGTAGCCAAGGAGATTTAGGTTGGAATGAAGACAAGCCTTTCTAATGCTAGAGAGTTAAAAACTGAAATAAATTTCTTAGAAAGCTTGTAGAGTTTCCACCTCGGACACTTTTTTGTAACCTGGTTAAACCAGTATCATCTGTGTGCTTTAGGGGCAGGTCATTCTGTCTTGGGGTGAGACTATGGCTGGTTCTCAGTAAGATTTTTCTATCATTTTTGCATCAAGCATTGATATTTTGGATACTTAATCACTTACTCCTTAGTATTACAGTCCCCTACTCACTCTGTTTTAGTGCAGAGGATAATTCAATAACAGAGAAAGTCTATTTACACACATCTTTGAGACTTAACAAATTTCCCTTTTCCTACTGATTGCAAAACTTGTTTAAGTTGCATTAACTACGATCAGAATGTTGATCAGCTCTTCTGCATTAGCAGACAGGGTTGTAAGATTCCAGTTTCTTTACTACACTGAGTTCTCTTCTTGCAATAGCATGTTAGAGAAATGCCTATTAAGCCAATCTGATTCAGCATGGAGAAAAAACACATCATGATTGGGAAAATTAGGTAAATAGGAGGAATAAAAAAATTGTCAAAAGAATTAATTCAGAAGATCATGAAGTAAGCACTATATGCCTTCAGATATAAATGGAAAACTGAATTTAAAGCTAATATACTGTAACGACAGCTGTTAAATTTATCGATGTCTGTCCTTCTGAAAAGTAATGTAATTTGCTATATTGATAGAACTGAATTTATAGAATTGTGAATTATGATAAAATGTTTTTAATTGACTCTTATTACTAGCAAATATTTAGTTAAAGTAAAATGAAGTTGCACATGAAAAGTACACTGAAGAATGTCAAGTTCCAGGCATTTTTAAAATTATTTTTTCAAAAAAGGGTGTTTTTGTCAGTTTGAACACAGCAATTTAGTATTCAGAATTAATTGCATGCTAATTTAATTAGACAAGGAATCATCTGTCAGTGTTAGAAAGTCAATGGTGACTTGTAACTTGTTGCTAAAATGCTGTGGACAGACCACTCTACACTCAAACCACTTTCTTTCTTAAAATGAATTTATGGAATATAATGCAATGGTTTGCTGTGTGATAAAAATCTTTCAGAAGATGTTAAAGAAGTAAATGTGTTATTAGTATGGAATAAAACAAATAGCCTTGCTAGATGTACTCTTGCTGTACAAAGCTTTACAATGTCTTTACCTCATCTTTGTATCTCAGAATTACAGTCACAAGAAGGGTAATTGCTTGAGAAGCTCTGCGGTCAGATTAGCTGCAGTGGCCACAATGGGAGGACTAGAGAATTTTAGTGTTACGTGTTACAGCTAATGGTGGTCTAATAGAGATTCATTCAGGTAGGAGCTATGCCAGAATTGCAAATGGAAATTTAAAAGGGTCTTCCTGGGAATACTGAAAAATGCAGGTTCTCCTAGATAAAAATAGTAATAGGCTCCTGGGGGTGAATCCTGTTAGATCAGCTCTACCAGAATAATACATATGTAAAGAAAGCAGTCTTCTGTAGGAAGCCCCATCAATTAATAACTGGAATGGATGACGAGAGAGTTATAATTCCTTCTATCAAAGCAGATCATTAGCTGCCTGACTAACTTTACCTGCTTCCTAAGTACTGATAGAGAAATGTCTGCTAACAGAAAGAACTTGGTAGCATTTAGTTATATCTATCTCAGCTGTCAGATACTACTGACCTAATTTGAAAAAAAAAAAAAAAAAGGTTGAGAAGAACGAAGACATATCTAATAATGAATAAAGTTCTTAATAGACCCTTATAAATTCCTAACCCACTAAATGAATATGCAATTAATCATATAGCTTGCACCCATATATAAAACAGCAGTAGGCTACAGAAATCTGTATGTGTCCTGTGTTATGTCGGTATTGCTGTGGTTGTAGGGCTCATTCTTTTACTGATTATCATTCTTAATATTGAAAAAGAGAAGAAGGAATGATCAACTTTTTAACAAGTGCTGCTACTTAAAGTCACATTTAATCTAATTCCCAAAGCATTCACATGTAATCCATACATGTCTGTTGTTGTTTGGTCCTTGTTACTCCTCGAGGAGCATAGGGCTGCAACAACACTATGCCACCGAACCCGGTGGGATAGTGTTGTTGCAATTTCTGTAACAGATTTTGTTTTTTACATGATTAGGTTGTTAGCCCAAAACAAAACCCCCAACCTGGAGGGCCCATACATTTCTGTGCTTATCTAATATTAGCTGGAATGGGCACAATGCGTAGTAAGGTCACTCCGCAGACTCCAATGAAACATTTATTTGTTTAATGACAACCTGAGGTCTGCCCATGAAATAGATGCCTGAAAAGGGCTCTTCATGCTCGTGAGGATAGCTGTGCTTTACCACTGAAGACCGTGAAATTTTCTTATTGAATTCAGAGAAGATCCAGACTTTGACAGAGTGCTGAACCAGTTACACCACTCAGTCGGGCCACAGAACCAGATGGAGAATAAACCTGCACCCTGTGAGAGGATGGATTTACTATGAATCCTACCTGTCCTGCTCACCATGTACAAAGCTTTGCTGCTTGTATTAATCTGAGACATGGTTCTTATCTTTGAAAAAAGCCTGGATCATCATATATGTTTCTGTGTACTTTTTTTAATCTCATCATCTATATTGAATATATAGATTTTATAAGTAAAATATAATTAGAAGAAGTTGAGTAAGAGTCATGCAAACTGCTGCACCATTGTTAGTAACAGAGATTCTGTGATGACTTTGCTAAATTGACAATATCTGTAAGAGAAGAGAAGCTTTTAGGGAACTTGATAGTCAAGACACAAACCAAACAGAAATGGCTGTTCTCCCTCTTGAGTATGTGGCCTCCTGTGTATCTCTTATGACAAATAAACCACATTTTAAAAATGAAAAAACAAAGTTAAATAATTTAAAATAGGATCTAGATGTTCAAAATGGACATAGCTCAATAGAGTCCAGAGAGTTAGAGAACAGTACAACAACTGAGAATCTGGCCAGTGGATTATAATAAAATGGCCACTGCTTGCTTGAAAATCTAAGAAGCTTAATTTGATTAAAGTCCCATTATTATTTTTAAAAGGACACAAATGTGAGTTTTAGTAGGTAGTTCCTCATATTAAAGGTGCTTAAACATTTTTATAACCCCCACTACTGAAATTAAGAAGAGGATTGATCTGTTTTTACTCATTATGTACATAACCACTATAGGTTTAATCATTTAATTCTGCCCATTGAATTGCAAAGAAGATGAATAAAATGTCAAAAAAAGTGGTTATATTATGGAATTTGCTCCACTTGAGTATGTGAGAGGAATATAAGCACTTTACATCAGGTATTTGATATAACATCACTTGGACTTCTTTATGTTTTAATTATGATGGCTTTAGCACGTGTGGAAGGGGTAAGGGTAACAATTTCCAAGAGCTTACATATCAGATTTACAGAGGTATTTGAATGCCTAAAGGTGCAGATAAGCACCGAAGATGATCTTCAGGAATTATGCTAGAGGTATGCATCTCATTGATGTACCGACATCTCATTGACTTCATCTGACAGCTTACTGCATCCATCTTTAGCAAGTTTAGAATTCTATTCCCCACATATGTTTTATGCAGAAGAAACGTTGAAAATGAAGTCACATATGGCCACCCTGGTATTGTTGTCAGTGCAAGAGAGCTCCAACACAGAATAATCTGTTGAAGTTATATCATGTTCCCATGGGTTGCTGACTGCTTAGTTCATCTCCACGAACAAATGACTCTTGACAGTTTCATAATGCAAATAACTGAAAATTTCCAGTTGTCTCTCATATATATGAGTGAACTACTGTGAACATATATGTCAACTTAATAGTAATGCATATTTAAATTTACTACTTATTTATTTCTAGATACAAATCACACCTTAGTGAAATAACCAACATTTACAGAGATCAATAAAAAGATTCTCATCAGAGAAATAAGTTTCCTGTAGCCATCTCTGTTCAGATACATTCATGTCACAGGTGGGAGTGGATAACAGGATCAGGCAGTAAACTATTTTTATTAATACCTAGATTCAAAAAGCCTAAAATGAGGATGGGCTTCCCTAACAGGGGATTTCTTCTGCCAAGAATCTTTTCCTTTCAACTTTTCTTTGTTAGGTGATCTCCCAAAATCTGAATCTAGATTTTTTGCTTCAAAATATAATCTGAAACATTTATGTTGGGTTTCACAAACATATTTAAATTCAGTCCTCACAGAGTGGCTGTTGAGTTTGTTAATCTTTGCTATAGCAAACCCTACCAGAATCTTTAGTTGTTTATTGAACTGTATTGCTTTTCTAATTGATAGGGGTTTAGGTACATTTAACATTTCTGCTTATGTGAGTTTCATCCAAAAGTCACAGTTCCTACATGAAGTTCTTAGGCAGAGCTTTTCTGAAAAAAATAGTTTTGGTCACTAAGGCAGAGGCTCATGAAAGGAAAAAAGGTCCGTCTGAAGATCACATTCATAATCATATTCAAGTTGGTATATACAATGATAAATACATTTAGAATTAAGCTTGCTTACCAGAAAAACCATTGCAAAAAGAATGTTCCATGTAATACATCATAGAAAGATCTGGTTTGTTTATCAAACTTTTTTTTTAATTATTATTTAGCTGAAATCACTGGCTTTCTCACAAACATTTTGGGATCAAATAGAAGCTCAGAAAATGTGTTAGAAGGTTTTGAAAATTGACTTGTAGCCTGTACAGCAGTGTTAAAAGAGCAACTCCAGCTGAGTCCTTAACTTGGTGTAGTAAAGCTGGATCATGGAAATGTTCAATCTATGTATGAGAAAATATGTAGTGTTATTGATACTTGCTTAGCTGATGACTGATGTGAAAGATTTTGAGCACACTTACTGCAGCTTTTACTCAGAGATTATTAGAAAAATATTTTGAAAGCGTAATCACTGATGCCGCTTTGTACTTGAGACAGCAGCCTAAGATTGCATCTCATAGTAAAAGTGTCCTACAACAGCTTGAAAGCAGTACTGTTCACTGTTCAAGTGCCTAGCAAGCACCAGGAAATGCAGTCAGTTCGTAAGCAAGATGCGCTACTTTGTAAATCTTGTTTGCACAGATTATCAGAACAGGGCTTTAATGAAATACTTGGAACTGGTGTCTCTGGATGGAAATAGGGAAACTAGTGACTTGACAGATGTGGAAATCTATAAATACGATCAACAACATTATGAAATGTTGAAAGACGGGGAGGAAAGGTCTACCATCACAACAATGTAATTCTCAGGGGAGCCATACTAATACAAGCAAAACCATCTGTACTATCAGTTATGCAGAAACGTCTGTGACCCACACTTTTGGTATGTTCTGTACCAACCAACATAGATGGATAAAATATAGACAGTTTTTCTGTTCTGCAGAATTCATTCGTAAAGTTGCCTTTCTCTGCTTTGACAAGACAGCAGGTGAAGGTGATGAATGGCATAGTTGCCAGTGCCCTTTTAAATGTCGTAACAAAAGCACAGTGCCAAACAGGAAGCAAACTGTACTGCATTTTATCCGATATGTTAACACAAGAGGAACCAAAGCCATGTTACATGCAGGTAATGGAAGGAAGATATGAGTAGTAATGCAGAAATTTTACTTCAGAGATTCTGGGAAAAACAGGCTTCTCAGTAGTTGTTGCTGTGTACACCATTAATGGTCATCTCATGTGAGAGTATTAAAAAAAACAACAGAGAAAGCTGTTTTTCCATTCCTTAACAAGAGCTAATATCTGATGCAATTTAACAAGTGGTCTGATATATTCTGTAACTGTAGAGTCAGAGCAGAGAATAGTTCTCTGGGAAATAGTTAACATCAAAAGAACAAAAGTAGTAGTTAATTATTTTTAAAATAGAACAAAAGAAGTGGTAAGAACATTCTACAAAGCAAAAGGATGAAAATAGATTTAAAACAAAACAAAAGCACCACCTCTCTACCAGTCACTTTCCCAAAGAACAAGAAATCTAGAGAAATAGCTCCTCTATCATTGGAATCTGGAATTTGCTACTACTTTGCTGAAGTAAGGACAGATAACCTTCATGGAAAGCCTGTGTCTTTCCAGTAATATAAAATTATTTAGCCTGAAGGAAAAGGGTCAGCCGGACCCAGGTCATTACTTAAAAAATGCTAAGGCAGAGCTTCCTTTCACTAGAAACACCATTGCAAGACCATCACTGAATCCACCATGCAAGTGGATATAAATGGGGATGGTTGGCACTGCATTGGCTTTTAAGAAGTAAAACATAATCCAGTAATTGAAAACTTTGTTCCAGAGCAAATGCCCAAATGCGAAACAGGTCTGTGTGTTTTTCAAACATTTTAACCGTCCTATCTCACAGTTCTCTTCTTGTAGCTCATTGTATGGCAGGGGTATCTCCCATCTACATTATACATGACAGACCCATCCCATCTTTCTCAGAAGAGGCACTGGCTGCATTCCTGGCTCCTTGATCAAAGAAAAATTGGCTGACTATCTCTTCTCTGACTAGGCCAACAGGTCAGTCAGGAAAGCAGATAAATCTGCTGACATTTGCATCTCTCAACAGTGTTGAAAGGAGGAGTGTTGAATAAGTGAATTCCTGCAAAATGAGAGTTAGCAGTTACTTTGGTACAGTTAAAATGAAAGATCTTTTAAAATACGTACATAGACAGAGTTGAAATACCTTGAAGTAGGTGGCAAAGACTAGACCTTTATGTAACTGTCCCAGAGAAATGTTTTAAGCACATCTTTGCAAATCTGTCTTTGTTGCACATCATGCTTTAAACCAACCTTCAGTCTCATGCTCTGAGGAACACTGATAGTGTGACAGACCTAACAGATCAAATGGTTGGGTCCACTTTTTACAGAAATATTAAGATGTGCCCCTTTATTATCCAATTTTTGTGTTCTTTTTAAGTTAGGACAAGTCTTTTTGGGGATTTGAGCATGAAAGCTTGTTAGCCTGGGGTCTTAGGCAATAAATTAATGTTTCAGTGAAGGCAGTCAACCACCTGCACAAATTTAACGTTTTTAATTCTATTTATTGTCTGCAAATATAGCACCAGATTAGATGTGTCCTGGAGAGCCGAGTTTGGTGTGAGGTATTCATCACTTTGTTATAGCTTCACCGTGAAGTAGTCCCTTGTACTAAATGAATAGCTCTCTTATCATGACCTTTTAATCGCTTCATCATGAAGAAGTCTTTTATTTGCTACAAGAGTCTACTTCGTTTTACCCCCATCAAAGGAACTATAATATGATAAAACGGCCACAACAGAGATGTGGTACAATAAGAGAAAATTAGTGAAGGTAGGCCTAGTTGACTACAAACAGCATCATGGCTTGCTAATGGGAAGTGCTGGAGTGGATAACTAGCTGTGAGCTCAATTGTTGGAAACTGCATACAGAGGTGATATTTTGCTCAGTTTTGTAACAAGGCAGTGGAACAGAAGAGGAACAATATAAGCCAGCTAGCAGGACCCAGCAGCACCAAAGAAATCATAGAGATAAGGGAGATGAATAGGGCATGACCAAAAAGGAAGTTTAAAACTAAAGATGAAATTTAGCTGTAGTGATACTTGTGGAACTTACTCCTATGGACAAGATTTTCTTTTCATGCTGTCTTAACATAGGTATAGTTTATTTGAAATACCAGACTTCACACTCCAGCACAGAACTGATGTAAGAAGGAGAGAAATCTACATGTAGCATTTAAATAATTTGAAGAGTTTAAGCAGAGTTTCTAGAGAATGGTTTGGAGGAATGGAGTGCTGGCCGTGTTGGCTGCCTGAGTCATAAAGGTTTGATTGCAGTAGAAGAGCATTTAACCACATGGATTTCAGAAGTAGTTGGGAAACCTATTTGCAGCTCAACTTTCAAGCAGATAAATACTCAAAGTCAAGACACACAAACAGTCATTTACTTACAAAAATTCTATAAAACACTAGAAAAAATTTTCGAAAAAATAAACCCAGTAGCATACAAAAAATGCCCTGAAGAGTCTAGCGCCCAGAGATACCATTAAATTTGTCTTGGTATCACTCTGGGAGGCTCCCAGAGAAGATGATTTATCGCATGTGAAACACTTGCTGCTTTTCCTGCTGGCATTCCTGCTTTTCCATGAGGCATATCCACACTGAGCAATTAGTGATGATGCTAAGCAAGATAGTGAAAGGCAGGAAGTTCATGTATTCAAGTACTGAACTGTGAGACTCCAGAGAAAAGCATTTGCCTTTTGCACTCCTGTCTTTTATCCTTCAAAAGAGGAAGGCTTTAAATGCCAGTCTGCTGTGCATAAATTTGCTTCATCAGTCCCAAGTGCCTGTGTTTTCCAGCCACCATGCCCACACACTGCAGATCTGCTTACTGCTTTCCCTCCCTGTTGCCTGTTCTCTTTTGATCTGATTCCTTTCATTTTCAGCCCTTTAAGGGACTCGGTTCTGTTTTGTTCTGAACTTGTTCTGTCTTTTTATTATTTCTCTTTTTTCCTATCCTGATATTTTTAGCCCTATCTTTTTGTCTTCCTCTTCCGTTCTGCATGCTTGCTGGTTTACCCATCTGCTTCTCCCCAGCTCAGTTTTCCATTTTTCCTTTACATTTCAGCAGGCCCACAGGCCATTTATCTCATTGCTTGTCCTTTCTCCAGCTCCACGGGGTCTTTTCATCTCCTCATGTCATTTGTAAGCAAACAGCAGAGGAGCATCCGGTATCTGCTTTCTTACTGCTGCCGGAGCGAGTCTGATTGTCTGGAGAAGAAAAAGAGATACTGAGACCGTAGTCTTTACTTCAGAATTGTCCTATTGTATGCCTTGATTTTTTTTTTTTTGTATTCTCAATATTGCAGGGCGTCTTTAGTTCGGTTTTGTGCTCAGAACCTGGACATTTTATTTTATACAGAATGTGATTTTAGAAAATATTTTCTCAACAACTTTTTTACCCATTTCTTTGCACATTATTTTTCACTTGAATCAGCTTATGCACAGTTTTGTAAATATCACCACATATAGAAGTATGTCTCTTCAAAACAAGGTGGTATTTTTTCTGCATTTGTAATTTTCTCTTTAGCAATCTGTTTGAATAAATACAATATGCAAGGAACATATTACCTTGGAAAAACTGAGAAGAAAACCAAGTCTTGCCTTGATTCTTCTACAGTATCCCAAAGAGCAAACTAAATTAAACCATCACAAAACACTCTAAGGAGACTTGATGCAGCTCTGCCTTCAAGAGTCAGTGATTTAAAACACATCTTGGTTTCAATTAATGGTTTTCAACATGTGTGGAGATACTGAATCCAAGTTTCCCATAAAGGATGCCTCTCATACGGGATATGGGTTATACTGGAAGGACCCTGTAAGGAGATCAGACTGTTTAAATTATCAGGCAGTATTAAAGTACTTCAATGCTTATTTTTCTAAGACAGATTTAGTATCCTCAGCTGCAATGACCAGAAGCAAGCACCCTCACCAGACTCATATTTCTATAGAGATAAAGTTCTGGTTGTGTTGTCAGAACTGATATCTTCTGTTTCCCCTTATGCTAGTCCAGATCAAAATACATGTGCATATTGTGAAGCTGTCTGCAAATCAATTCAGGAAAAGACAAGTTAATATAAATCCTGAAATATTTGTAAAGTCAAAATTTTAATCATACTGAATATGAGTGTGAGCATACACTTGAGAATTATGTGCATGTACATGTGTATCAATATAAAAAATGTGCACGTTTTGCTTGAGGCTTGAGACTTACCAGCTTTGCCATCATGTAACAATGATTTCAGTGAAGTCATACCTGGTTTTTAATGCTGAAGGTGAATAAGGCAGAAAAAAAAAATCATATAAATTTTTGTCGTAAGTCATCTCATACAAGACTCAAGAAACATATTTTACGTGATAGTGTAACTAATAGAATTTCAAATGACAGTGATGTATGAGGCTTTCAGAAGTAGTAATGCAGAACATTCTTTTTTGAATAATTCACTCATCTGAAGTTATTATATATTCAAAAATGATTGAGTTGCATAACCAAATATAGGGTGGTCTATCTCAGCTCTTGATGTAGGAGAAGAAAAAGATGTTTCTGCAGTTATTTTGAACTGTGGTTTGTATCACATTACTGTTGGTTAGATGAACTGAGTTTAATTGATGGTGAATTAATTAATAATCTGCATGGATGTCTTTTTCTTGAGATAATTAATCTTACTGAAAAATTACATGTGGAATAGTTGAAGCTTTAGCAGATTTTCTAGAGGTGTTTTTTTGTTTAAGCTTCTTTGACAGTCTTTTTTCTTATAGATAAATTATGCGTCTAGAAATGTCTTGCTTGTATATTTATTTTGGTTTGGCAGCATATAGTTGTTATGGCTGGCAATATTTCATACCCCAAAGTATTAATGCTAACCATAAATTATTACCAATGATATGCAGTAGTTCTTATCAATCATGACAAGTAATTGATGTTGATTGAAACAAATAAATACATTGCTTTGCAACGTTATAACCTTGTCATTTAACTTCAGTGATGCAAATGCATCAGGCTATCTTAGATTAACTCTTAGTTAGATACAGAGCTTTCAGAAAGAAGATATTCCACCTACAAAGGCCAAAATTTATGCAAAAATATAGAGAGATTTAGAGATCAATATTGGCAAAATTTACCTCTCCTTTTTTTTTTCTTCTAGAATTGGGTAGAAACAATAGGATTCAAAGATGTGTGGAAATTAATCATCTCATTATTATAGACTCTTCAGTTGGTTGTTTCTCAGGGTTTAATCTGGAACCCATTGAAGAACGCATTGGGAATCTCTGTTTGTGTATCATACTATTTAAAATAAGAAGTCCCATAAACATTGTTTGAGATGTGCGAGATCAGGCACGATGATCATAGCAGTCCTTTCTAGCTGTATGAACTAGGAATTAATGTATCGTTAATTGCAGTTTAGAATTAAGGTAAACTGAAAAGATTTACTGGATTGTGGTGCAAATCCGCAATTCATGACAGAGTTAAATTCTGTGCCTGTCTCTACCCCCGATATAGTCCATATGAAATTAGCCATTAATTCATATGATTAAGTGCTTGCTCAATCCAGGACCAGGCAAATACCAGCCAAACACTACACCTCCCAAGAACAAAAGGTACCACGTCACTGAGGCACGGTGTGCAGTATTTCTGGTGTATACCCCTAAGTGAGTTGAGCTTTGGTATCAATACACAGTCTGAGGTTTCACTGTATTTGTTGCCGTGGCATGAAATCAGCAAAACTCCAGTCTTTAACCAATATTATTTTAATAAATATGCAGCCAGTCCCTTATTGGTGTAGTGTATGTCTTATTCAAACTCTTAATTTGTAGTGCAAGCGTTGGTTTCATGAGTCTGTGGCTTGGGAGTGAATGCTGCAGAGCTCGCTTCACTTTTTACACACTCAGGCAGCCAATTACATGACACTCAAACATGACCATGCCATATTTCGTTGTTTAATCCCCTTTAGAAGCAGTTCCTATGCTGGAGAACACATGGAGTCAGACTGGACAGGCAAATGGGGAACATTTGAAGTGAATGATAATGCAGTTTTAAAGGAAGGTGGATATTACCTAATAATGTTACCGATAACATTAACATTATTAATTTATGTAGCACATAAATTGCAGAATGGAAGGAGGATTAATCCAGCAGCTGTACTTTGCCTTTGGCAGTAGTCATGCTGCTACTGATTTCATCTTATTAACTCCATCACAGGTTTTACTAACGGGGGTGTCACACATCTTGTAATACAAAGGAAATAAAAGAATATATCATTTTTAGTGTTTTGTGAAAGTTCTGGCTCAGCACATTAGGTGCTGATTCCATTCTCTTTGCACTGCAGTCCTGGCAAAGTCACATGTCTTAAAGATCATAAAATGGAAATGAGGAATAGAAGTTTGTTGTGTGAATGTTGGTCCATTTTTTTGGAGAGCTTGGAATCCTGCATAAGGCAAAGACTAACACCTTCCCGCTGTAACTCATTCGCTGTCAGCAGACTGCCACAAAGGATGAAATCTGGCCACAAATAATTTGGTGTTCTCCAAATGTGTAGCAGAATAAAGAGTTTGTGTACGGCATTAATGACTGGCTCAAAGTCTTTTCTCATTTTCATTGCTGGAAATCTAAATTATACCAGTGTACCCTGAGCAAAACTAAGAATGAAATATCACTAGCTAGAGGAGAAATAATTTAGATAATAACTTGCATAATTTATATAGCTAATATGTATAGACTTTTATAATTTTGTATAATTTGTATAGACTGTGGTTTTGTATAGAGAGTGAATTTGAATATACAGTAACTTGACTTACTGAAAATACATAATGCAATTATTTGTTTTGGCTGGCTCATTTCACACTAGCTGAAATTTAAGTAGCAAAAGTCAGGTCTCTACCATACAACAGAATATGTTACAGAGCCATCCAACCTCATTTTAGTCTTAATTTGTATGTTGTCGCACTGTGCATAGATACTAATTGCGGTCTGAAAATGCTGTGGCTGGATCAATGCAGCGTCATGCTTGAGAAGCCGTGCCAAAGCCCCGTATTGTGAGCTCACACGTAACTAGCTCAGCTTTGCACTTCATTGCACTCCCAGTTAGCTGGGGTTAAGTCATGTGGAGTTAGACAGGTTGTGTGCATCTGTGGGACAGACGTTCCCGAAGTCATCAACACAGCCTCATATTGTCTGCTGTGTCACTTGCTTTGGATGCAACTGTCGCAGGCAGAGTGCATTAATTTCAGTAATCCCTTCAAAAGGTCTTGGTAACCATCCTGTGAGTCTATATTTCATTACGTTCCCCTCATTCTCTCCACTCTGCGTCTGGTTCTTGCTTATTATTTGTAGTTCATGGCATGTTCTGCTGGCTCCATTTTTCTTCCAAGACAGTTTTATCCCAAAGGCAAAAGAGGAAGCAATATATGTTTGCATTTCTTTGTCTAAATCAGATTTTCAGTCTTTAGTGAAGGTTTATTGAAGGTTTGATCTTGGAGCTGTGAAAGAGGTTCCTTGTGTCGTCATGTGGGAGTACTTCCTTGCATGAATGATGGATGAATGGTTGGTTAACTTTTATCTTGACCTTGTAATCACTTTACCATGGCAAAGTCTTTTGGTTCGGTTTTGAGCATAAGTAGATTTTTCAGTAATTCTTTAAATGCTTAATTCAATTGTAGGAAAGGCGATGAAGGCAAACTTGTACTTGTTTTGCTGTTCTTCAAGCTGTGTACAACAGCCAGTAGTTCCTGTGTCTGGCACCCACCAAGGCATTTTGAAAACATGCCGAGCCATTTCACTAATGTATTATGAAAGATCTTAAAAACTTAGAAGGGCCATGGATGAATGAAGATGTGAATGTTCTTGGCAAGATGTATTGCAGTATATTTCCCTGCTTCAGTGTGTCCTCTCCCTTGATTTCTTGGTTCACATGTATTTTGTGAAATATATGGTAACACGGGCTATTAATTAGGAAGAATCATTTTTAGTTTTAGTTAGTCCTTTTTTTCAGGAATCTTTGTTTCTCAGTAACATTGTTGTTATAGATGTGATGGCCTGAAGAGATAAATGAGATAAAATTTGTGGGAAGAGGTAATATCTTTTATTAGACCAACTGATG
>VXBL01003920.1:1454070-1558770 GCA_013400195.1 Aramus guarauna
AAAAAAAGAAAAGCTTTCAGGCACACAAAACCTTTTCCAGGTGGGGTTCTCTTAGCTTTCAACTGCCTAATAACTGACTAGTGCCTGTGAAGCAATAAAAAGAGTTCCTTGATCTTTCTGCTTTTATGAATAACGGTATTTGTCTCTTTTTATGAATAATACTATTTGGGAGGCATCCATATATTGCAGCAGTTAACACTTCCCACAGCTAAAGTTGATCATTCTGGTTTTAATTCTGTTTAATTCCTTTAATTCTTAGAATAATAATATAATAGTTTTTCATTCAGACTAGTCTTTTAAAATACTAGATTTTGTTTTCCATGTGATCAGAAGTGTAAATTAACCCATAAAAATCTGATGAATCATGAAGATCTGTACAGTTTTGAATCTTATCTGACAAACTTCCTCTCCTTCCATGTCAATGTACATGTTCTGAGGTAAGTGGGATGGGCATGATGGCATATTCTGAGGTTTCAGTTATTTAATGACATTTAATTGCAAATTTTTTTGGTTAATAGATAGAATATGGCTTTTAAATAGTTCCTTTGTTATTGGGTAGGTACAATACAAATAAATAGATATCTGCCACAGGAATATTGTGTGTGAGATATATAACCCATTTGGCTGGTAAACTTTTGGGATACCTGAAAGTATCACTGCAGATGCTAAAATCTTCAGTCTATTTATTATACTGTCACTTTTTATCATTCTTGCTCAGACTGAGTGCTGTTATGCCCTATGAGAAGTCTTACTTGAATCTGAAAGGAGAATTTACAGAGTGTAGCAGCACTCAGAACCGCAGAGATGAGTTCAGAGTGTGAGTGTCTGCATGGGTAAAAAAGAAAATACAGGACAGTCTTCACTACCTTGCAAAAAGCCGTGCTAGCAAGGAGATATCATTATTGCTTTAAATAAATAACATGTGAAAGAATATAATGGGTTTATAATATAGGAAATGGATAAAGGATGCGTCGAGCTGTTTGGCATGCCTGAGCATTTTGTGATTGTAGTGCTGTGAGGTGCTAATGTCATCAGCTCTTCTCCATTTCCCTGGAGCTGAGGGCCCTCACCATCCTATAGAATTACTGCTAGTGAGGTTTTCTTGGCAGCGTTTTAGCACAAGCACTATTCTGCTGAGGGATGTTCTCCAAATTACCCAAGGACAGTGAACTGAATATTTCCTGGAGTGTATTACAGAATTAGTGGAGCGCATTTGGCTAAGTGTATATTGCGCATTGTTTTCCTGCATCTTGCTGGGCTATGCATTGAGTTCCATGACAGTATTTCATTTTTAGAAACCTTGGAAAGACAAAGATATTCCTTGAAAGGTACAAAATAAAGGACATATAAAGCTCAGAACAATATGTCATCTAAAAGTTCAGATTGTGATTGATAAATGTGGGGTTTTTTATTGTTGGCTGTTAGCTGAATAATGGATTGTTATTTCAATAAGTTTTGACTGGAGTAATATGTCTTGAAATACTTTTTTCACCTTTTTCTTTTAGGGCCTTTGTAATATAGTTCTGTAATTTTATTTTTTTTGTACACAAATGCAGCTAACTTTTTCAGTGTTGAGCAGCATCACATGAAAGCCCGTCTTCAGTTTATAAATTGATGAAAGACTGAATTCAGAAGAAATATAGGATATGCAACAGTTACCTGCTACATTCTGTGGTAAAAGAAAAATTAAATAAATTATATTGAGGGGGAGGTATGCTGTCTGTTTGATCTAAAAAGCCATTTTCACAGTTCTTAACATTGTGGGCAACATTTTCCAGCTTATCACAATAGAAACAGGCAAGTTATTTACTTGTCAGACTAGCTTGAATCCTATCAAGCACTCATGCCATGCATGGAGGTAAGGCTCCTCACAGTGTCCCACCTGAATGTGTATTGTTATATTAATAAATTATTCCAAGCCGTTTTCCTCTTCATTTTCCTCCAGTGACATGACAGTACAGAAATTAATGTAATGCATTTAATATTTGAAAAGGCTTTGCTCTCCTACATTGCTTCACTTCCTAGAGACCTTCCTTGTGTCCATATTCATTACTTGATTCTCTTCTTTCTACCTAGAAGATGAGTCTTTTTTCACTACAACCTTTCTCGCTTTTCCTCAGTTTCACACTATTTAAGTATGTCATATTTTTGTCAGCTGGAGTAACTTACTGTCCATGTTCAAATATTAGCCTTAGTTTACTCTTTTGATATGACCCTAGTTAGAAGGCATGGAGTAAAAGAGCTGTTTGAAAACGTTTCAGTATAGGAATGATAGCACTTTGGATTTGAATGGTGAAGAAGATGACCAGCCTTCACTGTAAATACTCTGTGTGTGGGGACACTGCAGCCTGAGCTTTACCCATGTGACCTCTCAGTCTGGTTCTTTGCAAACTCCATCATAAATTGACAGATATTTTTTTTTTATGATTAGTACACGTCCCACAAAAGTAGAGTTGCAGGGCAAAATGCCCCAAGCTTATGTATGCCTCTTCCAGTGGGGACATGGCTGGTGGCAGCGTGGGAGGTTTGATCCTGGTATTTTGAGAGTCCTTGATGCTCCCTGTGGTTAGTGTCAGGCTTGGTGCCCTCAGCTGGGCTCCTCTTGTGTGATGCTGGATCTGGTACATTAGGGATCAAGAGTCGTGTGGTCCCGGCCTCTGACATGGCTTTGTGCAAGCTAAAGCTTTACCAAAATAGTGGAGATCCTAAAACGGTATAAGACTTTATACAAAACTGCGAGCGCTCTCTCAGAATATGGCATTTATATAATAAGCCAGAATTGAAAAAGAAATATTTTTCTACATCCTCTTTTTTTGGGGGTTTAATTTCAAGAATGATGGTGTTTCAGTATGTGACTATTACAAGCAGGATGAATTAGGAAACTTCCTACTTGTAATTTATTCATGGTGTTCCTATTAAGAAATAAAACCAACATGAGTAATTTGAAAAAAATGTCAGCATCCTTTCTGAACGTGACTTCATCGTAATGTTGTCTGCTCTGGTTGTGGAGCTCTTTCAAAGGTATTAATACTTATAACAGAAAGATATTAATATTCTACATAAACATTTAGATAGAAATTTTACTACAAGGCAAGAGGAGAGTTTCCACATGAAACATGAAGTGTCCTTGTTGCTATAGTGTATTTTCTGTTAAAGCTATCAAAATGACTTATTAGTTTATAATTTCTTGTGGAAATATATTCTAATAATTTACTTTTAAAATATTTCTGTTCTAAATACTTATCACCTCTCCACACATTATCCGTGATATACCTTTCCATTTTCCTGGAAGGGTGAGAGACCCATTCCTCTTTGCTCTAACTGGCTGTATGAGACTGTCCCCTATAACAGCTGCTGGCAAGTGCCCCTCTGGGTAGCCTCTGGCAATGTACGCCCTGTGCAGAAACCACCACGCTTTAACCATTTATGTCCCTTTGATCTGACATCTCTTACCTCTAGCAATATAAGATTTATAAAAGAAAGCAGGAGCTTTGAAGCCAATGGTTCATCTCATTGTCTTACTAGCAGTACTTGAATAACTCTATCTTGATAGTCATCGTGTTATTAGCAGGTTAATTTTTCCCAGAAACCCGACTGAACCTACAGTATGATATGTAAGCAGGTAGTCTACTTCTGCTATGTATATAATTAGATGTATATGTATATATAATGTGTATAATTAGATGTATGTATATATAGTATAGAGACATGGTGGTAGTATGTTTATGATAGCTATTTAGAGAATATAAATATCAATCAAATTTCTTAGAATACTCTTCTTGGTGTCTTTGTACCTCTTATAGCAATCATAACATTATTATAATTTGTCTCTATTTCTGCCACACTTAGCACTTCTCCAAAGAGGTTGGTATCTTGATGATCAAACACTTTATCATAAGCTGTAATTAAAAAAAAAAAAAAAAAAACAGTTTGGGGCATAATTCTTAATATATGTGTGATTCATCTTATTGAAGCAACACTTTCGATGTTAATCATCATAGACTTGGAAAATGGAAGCGCTTCTTGTGAAAAAAGGGAAATTTTACAGAAGGGAATTTGAACTGTTGCACAAAGTACAGTTACTAATCTTTCAGACCTTTGTGGGCTTCTTGCAGTATAAGCCAGAAAGGATTTAGGACATGCTAAATTCTCGGGGTATGTTGACAGGGAACTAATAATGGAAATGGAGTCAGTGGAAGAGTGTTTCAGATGGTTATGTTACTGAATGACCTCCAGCCAAAATAACAACCTCTAAAAGCCCTCTCGTGTGCAATAGCGACAGATTCCGATGGCTCTGTTCATGTGCCATCCTCCTTCGTCTCGTCTCTTTGGAGGAGATACTGAAAGATTCCTGGTGCAGATAATATAAACTGAAGAGTTCCCAACACATATATCTATATCAAGGTTTTGGTTTTACAGCTGTATCTGTTTCCATCTAACTGGAATTACCCTGACGCTGTCCAGAAATAAGTCCTTCATGTGCCATGCAGAAATACTGTACCTCTGTAGACGTGAAGCTACAGGAAGTCTTGCACATGTCACTCAATGTTTCTTTCTGACAGTAGTTTACATAAAAAAGAAGAGTTTCTCTTAGTACAGTAATAATTAGTCACAAATATATTTTATATTACAAGACTATGAGGGAATTTAAATTCATAATAAAACTAATTAATACTCTGGAATTATGCTATTTTCATCATGAGAGTGGTAAAGAAATGAGCTAGGTTAAAACCAATCACCCAAGTCTGGAAGACAGCAAAATGTCTGTTATTCACTGTATGTATATAGACTAATGTTTGACTTTAGAGAAAAAGTGTAATAGTTTGCTTTGGTTTTAGCCCTTCGGTGTGGTGGTACATCACATTATACGCTGTACCATGCTGTTCCCCACCGTAGATCTGCATCTGCATACATCAGGCCTTGATATTTTTCACTTAAATAACAATCCTGTTGATTTCAGTCGACTTCAATAAAAATTTCAGCAAATAAAGACAACAGCATAAAACTGGACATCAGATTTGCTTTTCTCTCCCATCCAGAGAATCCTGGTGTTTCTGAGAACAGAAGTCACTGGTAACTTCCTGATGAATTAGGAATGTTTACTGACAAATATCTCTTTGTTTTACCCAAAATGTCGCATATGAAAAATCTCAGATAAAACAAACTTTCCCTGAATTTCAAAGAAAGTCAGTCAAAATCAGACTGAAACATGTTTAAGGAAAGCCACACCAAACAGATGCCTGTAAGCCCTCAGTTTTTCTCTTCTGTTCTGTGAGCCATAGCTCAGAAGGTCGTTCAGGCTGCACATAGCAGTTGGTCAGAAAAATATTGTGTGCCCCTGTATCTGTCTGCATTTCAAGTAAAATAACTGCAATGTCTGTACAGTCATTTTGACCATAACTTGATAAAGAAATACAAGAAAAAGTGATTTATTTTCCTAACGTATATTCTTGGGGGCTTTGTTTGGGTTTGTTTTGATTTTATAAATCTTTTTGTTAAACAGGAACACGGATTTTTCTGACTGTGACCTTTTCTGTGCAGTTGTACAAGTTAAGTGTGTGGTTAAATTAGTAGACGAGTATGTGTGTCCTTCGTACAGCATTCAAACCCTTGTTCAAGTCTATTGGTTATAATTAATTCAGAAAAATCTTTCTTTCAGTAATAAAGATATTGGTGTTTGCAGGGATTGAAAGACTGTGACTGTCATAATGATAGTGTGTATTTAATCCAGTATTTGTTTTTGTAATTCTTATGCTTTCTTTGTTTTGTCACAGGTTTTTCATTATTCTTATACAGCTTCATATGTGATTTATAACATACACACAAGGTAGGTCACATTGTTCAATATGATGTCATTGTCAGTGTTTTTTTATACATAAGGTGATGCCAGTGTGTTCAAGTAAAAATGTTTGCATTTTTTTAAGGGAAGTTTGGGAGTTAAACCCTCCAGAAGTAGAGGATTCAGTTTTACAGTATGCAGCCTGGGGCATCCAAGGACAGCAACTGGTAAGCATTAAAAATGCTATGGTTTAATAATGTATTTAGTCCAGACAGACTGAAGTAAAAAAAATAAATTAAAAGTCTTAAGCTAAGTTTTGCTATATATTTCTGCATGATGCTAGTAAGGTCCTGTTACAGCTTTTAGGGGATCTACTTTTTTCTTTATTTATTTAAAACATATAAACATGTTTTTCCAGTATAATCCTAATAAGCAAATTGTACAATTGTTGAAAGAATCACATCTTTGTATAAATATACACTCAAGTAATTTTCAGAATAACCATCTTTATTGCTACTCCTATGAGAGAAGGAAAGTTCAAGGTGAAGTTTTCAAGTGCAAGATCAATGAAAACTGTGGGCAAAAGCAGAAGTTTCACATCTAAAAGTGGATGTGATGGATTCAATAAAAAGTGGTGTTGTCCTTTCAGTATGAAAATTACTGCCAAAGTCAGTTGTGTTGCATTGAATTCATAGTAATAAAACCAGAAATGCTATGTTTCATATATTGTTTTCTACAAAAAGTTTTACCATTTTTTTTATGAACATAAATCATTCATGATCATCATGACCAATCTCAATATGAGAAGAAAAAAAATGGTGTTTTTAGAACAGCAGTGATTTTAAACTGACCTGTGTTGGTAGTTGAAGGCAAGAGACTTATAAAAGCTTCAACTCTCTGAATAAGAAATTCAGATAATCCTTGTTACAATGTACTAATAAGCTCATTAATGCCCGCAGGCATGATCCCGAAGCCTCTTTGCACATTTGACTTGTTCACACAGAGAGGCTGTGTGTGAAGTTGGATGTCAAGAGAATATACCCTGTTGCTTGTATCATTCATCAAGATGGTGTAAAGTGTTTCTGGTTAGAATGTATTCTATTAAGCAAGTGGAGGCAGGAAGGAAAAAGTGATTGGAACATGCTCGGTATGCTTTAATAATTAACAACATTAATTTATTAATAATGAGAGCATGGTGACAGGATTCATGGTAACAAATACATAGGTATTTAGCAGGCAGTATTATGGCATATGGCAACCTGTGTAGGTTGTAGCAGGAAGGTGATGCATTTGCAAAACCGAGTAGAATTTTAAAATATTTTAAATTAAATTGCAGCACAGTTTGTCTGTGCTGTACCTCTGATTAACAAACTAAAGTCCAACTAAAATTACATGCAGTGATTACTGAGAAATGAATTTTTTTTGTTTTCCTGAGAGGTATCTTAGGAACGGGGGCAGACTTACCAATCATAAAATTCAGAAAAATAATAAATCAGAATAATGCAAACTTTATCAGTTTTGCCTAGATTGTCATTCTGGAAATATGTATGACTACTTTCAGGTATGGACACAGATGGACTCCTATTAATTCTCAGAACTGCAAAAAAAGAGGTGGTCATTTTAGGTACAACCTTAATCATCTGAATTTGAAAATGTTGGCATAATTCATACTTCAGTGAGGGTAACATTACTCATCTTTGTTAATGTCCCTAGTGAAGTTAATGTCATGCTTCAAAAATACCTACTTTACTGTGGGCTTTATGGTGCCATATGGTCTGCAGAATTAGGAAATGGTAACTTTGACTGAAACACAAATTCTTCTGTGCACTCTGAATGATACCAAGTGTTGTCATATAGATGTGCACCTGCAATGACAGTATACTGAAGGTCACTGCCATCAGAATTGCCAATGAGAAGGATGTCCTCTTGAAGCTCTTTATGTGGTAAAAGGAGGTTTCTAAAGTGACAGAAGTGCCTTGCCACGTTACCCTCCCACTTCAGCAGCAAGCCAAAAATGTAGAAGGAGCATGAATGAATAATGACCATTGTGAACAGTGATTGTTGCAACTGTCCAAAGGTACAGCTGCCTCTAGCAGAAACAGGATGGTAGAGATCCTTCCAGCAGAATAGCTTAAGCAGAAAAAAAGATGTGTGACTGAGGACACATTGCCATAATGGTTCTCAATTATAAAGTTTGTCACTAGAGCAAACACTTTATCAGTCAGTTTTGAATAAAAATAATACAGGAAGCAATCGGCAGTGGACCTGGGTAAAGAGGAAGCCCTAAAGGGAAAGAGCTAAAGCATGGTAATCCATCAGCAGTAGCTATTGATAGCACGTGTCTGGGTTCAAACAAAGGTGCAGTCTCATGGATCTGTGTTGCCAAACACACTACGATTGGCTTACCAAAGTCCCTTCCTAAACAATACTTATGTGTCTTTTTCATATAATACAGAAATAGTAATAATTAATAGTAAGTAAAACAAACATTGGAATACCTACTTTAAACAAAATAATCATAGTGTATTAACCCGAGTAATCTCCAAGAGCCGTTCATTGCAACTGAAGAACAAGCAGAGAACAAATTATATACAAAAATTTCATCTAGAAAGACCCATGATGAATCCTCTGTGGCCATCCCATAAACAAAGTATATGTAGACCTCCTAAATGAAGAGGAACAGCACCCTTCCAGGTGCAGTGCAGAAGAGAATAGCAATACTATAGCGATGACTGGTCAGTAAAATTAGCAGATGTGAAACACAAAGCACAGGTATGAGCCAAAGATCCCAACTTTACACTCTATTTGGAAAGCCCTGGATGAAATCCAAATGATGTGGGACAACACATGGACTTGGATCACCTATTTTCAATAAATTGACAAAAGTGTAAAATAAGATATTTCCAATCCTTATTTCTGCAGACAACCTAAGTGACAATATGGCCCACACAGGAATCTTAATTAGAGTTCGTCAAATGAGGGGGAATAGTTGAGAATTTAAAATAGATAGTATATGAAGATGAAGAAAAAAAAAAATGAAATGTTTGAGCAGGAAAATTTATATGAGGCCACAGGAAGTGCTAATTGCACAGAGGAGGAAATATGGCTGCAGTGAAATCAAGTATACAGTAATACTTTACATCCTCGTGAAAGCCATGCATCAGTCTAAGTTACCTACTGTTACGCATAATTTCTAGGATTGTCTAATGGGATGGCAGGCCACATGTGACTAGTGAAGAACAACAGAGGTAGGTTTATATCAGATACCAAATGACTGTGCCATAATACCATTGTTTTGAAGCTACCCCAGTGGTTGCAAGTTATTTCAGTTTCTTGCTATTTACCTAGAGTAGAGGATTTTGTAAAGATTAAGAGAAAAGCTCAGGGAAACATCTGCTGTTTGAGTCATGACATTTTGGTGGTGAAATTGAAAATGTTTGCTGTTAGGGAGAACAAACTTTTATCTAATGAATTAATGTATTTTAAGGTCGCATAGCTGTTATTTTTGAGAACTGTTTTCAAGGTCACGCTCTTTAAAGTGCTATCTTTTAACTGTGTTAGAACTGTGCCAGATGTAAAATACAGTTTCAGTGTGTGTTAGCATGTTAGGGAGCTATTTATGTATTTGCTAAATATTTCTCCTATTTGCTCATATTTGATTAAAATTTTGAGAGAGATAGTTGATTATCTCTTTACCTTGTCTCTGTAGAATCCATTACCACAGCATCATGTATTTCCAGGGAAGACAAACCGCACAACTAAATACCTAATTGGTTTCATCAACATTTTTGTGCCTCCAGTTTACTTGATTAGAGACCTCATTGCATGTGTCAGAGAGAGATGTCCCATACCTGGTAGGAAGGCTTTGCTGAGGAAGAGAATGCTTTAGAAGGTTTTAAAGGTCCTCTGGTGTTGAAATACCCAATTTTTATACAATGTCCTCTCTTCTTTGGCCTTATTTTCTCCAATAGTTTGTAGCAAAGGTTTTCATGTTTCTGTGCTGGACCTGGCTTGTACCTGACACGGGGGACGCGGCCTTTTCTGTCTGGATCTGTCTGTGGAGATGTATCGTGGTAGAAGCCTGAATGTAAAAACTGACCTCTGGTCTCCAGTGCATGCAGGGTTGTCTGTGAAAGATGTAGTGTTTCTCTGCAGTGCTTCTTGCAATACGGAGGGATGTTCTGATTAGTCACTGCATAGATTACTTCAAGTAGCTCCCAGTGAAGTGTGGTTAGAAGTTGTTCCATTTGACATAGCTTTTTCTGGTAAAACTTCTAAGAAAAAGCTATGTCAAATTGAAGTTTTACATAAAGTTTCTTCTGCCTGGTTGGTAACATGTTGTTTATTTTGTATGAAGTACTTTATTCTTACTTTATTCTGTGAACATATATCCGTGTAAGTCACTTTGCTTTTGTATTTATAATAGGTATTTTATGTTATTTATTGCGTTGAGCTCATTTTTCTTTTGATGTATGTAATGTTTTTGAAGGGACCATATATATTTGGATGGATCAACATAAATAATGATCGATTGATTTATGTCTATGAATGTCTATGCATAAATAAATGCATATTTTAACAAAGCAGAAATCAAGAAAATAGTAGAGCTATCCAGAATACTAAAAAGATCATTTTGTAGAAGCTTGATGGCTTGCTTTGTCAAAATTTGATGCCATCAACAAAACATAACATTATCAAAGGTAGGACTGAAGATGAGCTTTTGCTATGCTTTAATGTAATTTAGGTCATCATTGTGTAGAATTACCTATTATCCGGCATACACAAAGAACAATTTGTTCACTGTAGCTGGTTGTGGATTCAGGATACTCTCATCCATTTTTAGAAAATATTTTAAATATTAGAAAACAAGAAAATTGCCCTCTTATTTAAAAAAAAAAAGAAAGAGGAAAGGAATAGGGTACTCGCAGATAATGGGGCTTGGAAGCTGAAGCTTTTACAAAAAGAACAAAAAACAATCCAGTGAAAAAGGACCTCACCTTATATTAAAACTACCTAAAAACAAACTTACAAACAGAAACCCAGAAACAAAACAGAGCAAAATCTGCTTTAATTGTTATTAATAAATGTACCAGTTCAAGAACTCTTTGGCCCTCTGCTTTGTGATCGGTGACCCTTATACTGGTTGTCTTATTTGGAGGTTCATCTTGCCTTCTCCACCCGCCCCGTTTGCCCCACAAAAATGCAACTATCTATCAGACTGTTGAATTGCTGTATTAACATGGCATTTCCTTAGAATTGTCTTCTCTTCAAAATTTTAGCTTTTTTATATGGCCTTCAAATACCATTTTTGATAATAGAAATAGTGCAGCAGCAAAGTTCTTTGGTGTTATATTATTTGCCAAGTACTAGACTAATTTTAGTAAATGAGAAATTAGCAGGACTATGCTAGACACATACCTTGCTCAACAGATGCTTTAACAGTCATTAGTTGCTGAAAGCTTCATTTACTATTTGCTCTATCAAGGTTCAAAGTACAACTACGATAAAAATTGGTAACTTAACTTTCTGTAAAACATTTGCCATGTGTTTTATTTTTGCATAATTAATGCCGTGGGTACTTGGCACCCCCTCCTGGCAAATACACTGCCATTTGCAAATGAAGAAGAAAGGATCTCTCAGGGTTCATGAGCCAAGTAGAAGCTTAATTAATGCTAATGAAGTAAGTTCTAAATAAATATATTTAATCTGCTATTTTTATTTTCAGAGTGTTTTGCTCTTTTGACTTGCTGTATTTTTGTATGAGTAACTTAAAATCACATATGGAAATGTCAAGGCTTTATTTCATCTTTCCTTTTAATCATGATGCTAATGAGGCAAATGGCAGTAAAAGTGAAAGGAGAATGCTTGAATTTATTCTGAAAACCAGAAATAAACAAGAACATTTTAATGTGACATTGACCTCAAGTACAATTTCTTATTTAAAATGTATGAGGGGTTTCTTGTAGAATTTCTGTACTTCAAAGCATATTTGGAGATCCTTTGTCTTGCAGAAGATGTCTCTAAGAAGAAAGGGAACCTGTACGGTTGAGCGTTACCCACCTAGTTGAGTCATTAAGGGATTTGACCATAATTCTGGCAAATGCTAAAGTCAGGTCTTTCTGAAGGCAATGAGAAATTAAGGAGGCTACTAAAGCTTTTTTATTTTCTCTTCAAAATGTTTTTATTACATTTCTAGATTCCAGCTGGGAAACTTACTGTGTCAGAGGCTGAGGATTTGAAACAAAAAGTGAAAATATTTACAGAAGAAAGGCACAGAAAAATGCTATTTTAATAGCAACCTTTGACCAGCAGCTAAAGTTAGATTGTGTATTATTTTGCAAGACTGGGAATTCTGGTTTTGGGGTTGGTTTTTTTGTGTTATGAAATGATATGAAAGCCACTTACTAGCATATTTTCAAAAGCTTTCTGCTGCTTCATTTTTGATACAAGAACTGCTTTTTATCAGAGCCATAGTGAGCATGGGCAGTATAATAGTTTTCTTCACACAAGAATGTTACGTAAAAGTCTTTGATAAAACTGTATTCCTCCTAAACTGCTGCTACACATTGGATTTCTTCTTGGATTTCCCAAACAAGCATTGTAAAATATAAATGTTTTTTGCCTTTTCATGTAAATAATTCAATTCAAACTATTCTTCAAAGAAAAAAATAAATTATTAGTTTCTCTGAAGGTATTCTACTGAACTAATTTCCATTTTCAATTATTAATTTCTAGGTACCCACTCCACTTAAATATAGAGGAAGTTGCAGAAGAAGATAAGCATTAAATGTATATTCTCTAGTTTCAAAAGTGATAATATGAAAGCGGTTTTCTCCATCTCAGAAAAGGGGAATGGAGAATGCAGCCATAAAACACAGGCAGATTTGAAAAACAAGGAAAAATACATTTTTACATATCAAGATTGGATATATTCAATAGAAATTTCATGCGGTCTGGAGACCAGGAAAATTTATAAATGGAGGCAAAGCTAAGTTGAGAAGTTGCTTCATCATTTTGCTTAGTGAAATGCAATGAACATGTCCTGATATCAAAGGTAACTTAAAAATATTAACGATTAAGGATTAGACATTGCCAGCCCTTTGTGAGAATAGCTACTTGGCTGTATCTTGGATGTGAAGAAATAATGAGAAAATCATATGTTTTATAGCAGCATTATTCCTCTACTACTGTTTTTCATGTGGAACAGTAAAAGGCCCAGCAGCTTTATAGTGAATAAATTGAGAGGGGAGATGAAACATGTTTCCTCTCCCCTTTCTCTGATTCTTACTCTATTATCACTGCTCTAGCATGCAGCTAATACTTGAATCAATGTGTAAACCATGCACACAGGTAACGCACTTTTCTATCCATCCTCACATCATTTGCTTTTGTAAGCAAATGTATTGGAAATTTGACATATCATTGTGCTAGAAAGTAAATTATTTTTTCACATATATATTTTTGCATGTGTGTGTGTATAGTTACAGTCCCAGAAAGACATGTGCAAACAAGCATAGACACAGATGTTTGATAGGAGCAATCATCAGGACTTTTCTGTGCAACAACCTGCAGGGAGCGATGAAAATAGCAATACGCCCCTCTCATCTAGACTATCATGTTGTTCAACATGTGTATGTGTAACAAAGCATATCTGAATATTCACACTTCCGTCTGTTAGCTAATATTAACTGCAAGTCCAATGGCTCATAAAATAGGACTGCTCTGCTTCTTGTGTTAAAATTGCATAGCTTTATGTAATGAGTAACACGAAAATTATACTTCAGAAGTCTAAAATTCTTTAGAAATAGCCATCCATCAAAACTAGATACACAGTCAAGGAGAAGAGAGGTCAAAACCTGATTGAACCTTTTGCTAAACCAGAGTTGGGAAAGATCAGGTAACAAGTTTTTTTATGGACTGTATTTTCATATAACTGCAAAATCCTGCCCAAAAACGTTGCAGGCTTACCTATGTCCAGGGATCATATAGTCACTTAGTCACTTTATATTCAGTCTAAACCAAAAAGATACGATATACTACAGGATGGGGTGGAAAATTTGCCTATATTCATTCTTTGGTAATGTAATGTAAATGTGAGTTTTATCTGTGAGATAGGAAAAACAGATATATTCTATTCTCTGCCACCTATATTCTATTCTTCTCCTTATCGTCTAGGGAAAAGGAAGGGGCAAATCACTATGGTAAGGCATCAAAATGTCAAACCAGAAGAGTTTGAAGAACTGACATTTCTAATGCCTTTGTGGTTCAGGTTCTAAGCCAGAGGTTGGTTTAGCCAATGGTAAACACAAAATTTGTTTACCTTTTATAAAATTTTTGCAGAAGCCTTGCAAAATACATCTGAGTCTCTGTCATGGTACTAGTGCCTACAGAGTTCAGCTGGAACAAGCTAAAGGAATAAAATAAATTTGGCAGCAAAACCCCCTGAACTGTTGCTGTGTGGCAAGGGTCCTCTGGCTCTTCTGTTGATAGGTTCTGTTTGCTGTATGATAACATTTATTTTCTCATTTGGCACATAGTGTCCATCAAAAATATAGTCAGGTTTCTGTCAGTGGAAGTGACAGTGACTCCTCTCTTCAGCTGGGTTGAACCTCCTTTTTCCCTTATGACATAGCTACTGCCAAGGATGTCCTTGAAAGTTAGTTCTGTTGTTCCAGTGGTCAACATAGGACATATAATATTTCAATTATCTAAAAAATTATCTAATCTAGACTTAAGCTCATCTTTATTCATACCTTTATGAACACTGATGAAAATAGCTACTGCCATGAGATTATATTATGAAATTTGTACCCACATCTTATTCATCCTTCCAATTGCTATCATAAATCCCAAATATTAGATGGTATATACTGGTTGTTTTATATGGATTTTGGAGAATGAGTGATGATAGATTAAAAGAAGTTACAGGTGAATTTCTTTACCTTCATTTGTGTCAAAACATTACTCTCCAAAGTCTGCCTTTAATTCTTTTATAAAATTGCTGAAATGACTACATCTCAGCCCAATTTAGATCAGTGGACTTTTTACAGCAGTCAACCAGGATTTTACCCAGTGCATACAGGTAAAGATGGAGTAGATGGTCTTGGTTATTTTAAAAAACAAAAACAAACAAACAAAAAAAAAAAAAAAGGAAGGAAAAAGTCTGTATATACTTCATAGATGATGATGATGTCATGACTCCCTGTTGAATCTCTATCAGACAGTCAACTGTGAGGAGGAGAAGAAACCAAAACTCTATGAGCACTCAGCCCTGGGCATGTTCAACACCCTTGTAAACTCTTTCTCTCTATTTTAACCAAGTCCTTCTTGAAAAAGCGACATTGAATTCCACCATCACCAACCCGTAAATGTCCTTGCATGGTTTTTCTTTCCCTGCTGTGGGGTTATGACTTCCCCACTGTTTGCACTGAAGGATCAGAGCAGATTGAACTCCTGCCGCACTGGGTTAAAGTGACTTAGGGTTTCATGCTGACACAGCCTGAGCCAGGCAGTGAAATGCAAAGGACTGCTTGTGGATCTGTAGTTGTGGGGAGTGTATATTCACTGGCAGCTTCACGGCCAGGACAGCCCCAGAGAATCAGGATTAAAAAGTCAGGTATACTGTTGGTTTATAAGAGAAAACGAAGCATTGATTGGCAGGGAGGAAAGAAGGCTGAAGGACCTGGCAATCAGCCAACACTTAAAACTTGTACTTTTGTGGAAGCAAACTGGTGTTAGAAAGGTCTGTTTTAAGCTGGTGGAAGCAGTATTGATGAAGAAAATGGATCAACGGATTTATCACTTTAGTTGTGAGCTAGGGTGTGCTGAAGAAGCAATACACTAATAGGATTCATATAAACATCTCCTATATATGAGCAGGGCTTGATCAGTAGTGACTTATAGGTATTGGTCATATAGATAGTATTGCAGAACACTGCACACTTTTACTTCATCATTTATGCAGGTGCCAGTGCACTTACAGAAATAGAAGAGAGAAGTTTTGTGTGGAAAGAAAGCAAACAATTATTTTCAAGTGTTGCTTTACAGACTCTGAACTGTCCCAAACAGAAATGCTATTATAACAAGTTATATATATATATATCAGAATTTTCTCATTCCTATTTGTCTCATTCCTAATGAGATATTTTAAGAGAAACTGCCTTTCTTGAATTGAACGCCCTGCCTGTGTGAAGGGTAAATGGCTGTGGAGTCTATACCAGTAGATGTGATCCGCTAAATGCTGGCCCATCATAAAGACAACTGGCAACTTGAACAGTGTGCACAGTGGGGAGACCGAGGCACAAGATAGGCTGGGTCACCAATCGTAGCTGAAGGACAAAGCTTTGTGTTAAACTCCAGCTAGGTTTCTCATATAGGAGATGCTCAGAGGCATCCTGGTCTGCTTTGGCGTTTGAATAGTGTAAGTTCTCTGGGATAGTCGGGCACCATAGGAATAGTAGTAAACTTAAATACAACTTTATAGCACAGCATTTTCAACTATGTCTTTTTTTTACTTTGGTCCTTGTGGTTAGGATGCTACTTTCTTACTTGTCAAAACAGAGAAAATTCCTTCTGTGGCACCAAGTCCAGGCAGTTATCTTAGATATTATCCCATCTCCCAACATTGCCTTTTTTCTTCCGGAGTAACTAGGTTGAAATTTCTTCATTTTAGGTTCTGTTACGGATTGATCAGTCTGGGCATAATTGAAGGCTTGATATCAATATGAGATGAGCCTTTGAAATACCAGAGATCATTTAAAAAGATTTTATGGTAAGGGCAGATTATAGTTTTTATTATAAGTCTGTAGGAGCAACCGAGGCATGTAAGAGTGACATTTATCTCTATGCTCTTCCATGCTAGTTCATTAGTCAGAAGCTATCAGTAAATACAAGGAACAAGGAGTATGAGTTCCTGAGCATACACCGTTTATAGATAAGTCTGTTATACACATCAGCTACACAGATGAAGACCAAAGGGTTGAGCAGTCCAATCCCTCAAAGACATTTTGCACAGTGCTGCAGCCAGCATGGTTCTTCAGGCAGCTCCACGGGGAGGAAGCAGTAGATCCAGACTATCAGCTTAGGGGCAAGGCAGTCTTACTGTAATCTTCTGTGCAATCGTAAAGATTTATAAAGTAGCTTTTTGTGGAGGTCGTAGTTCAGATATTATATGTGATTTTGTTTATATAAAATATAGCACAATGTTTGCACTCGTAAGTAAGTTATCATGGGATTAGGCGGGGTGTGAATTTAGTGAACGTCATGATCCAATATCATTGGAAAGGCAACATAATGTGTATCTAAACAAAAGAGGGCAATGCTTCCTCACTTTTATTGGAAATCAAGGACATAAACATCAGAGTTATCATGGAGTTGCTGATACTCTGTGAGTTCATGGCCTGTTTTATTTCATGACATTAGTAACTAATCTTATAGCTGCATTATGAGTGCATCCTTGCTATTGTTTACAGTAGATTTACAAACTATCTAAATAGCAATTAAATATAATAGCCTTGTAGATTGTTTGCAGTTGTTCAGAAATGATTGTGGTAACACATTGCTGGGATGCAGTGGCATTAATCTAGACAGCAGAAAAGTGATGTTTCAGTGTTATGTTCTGCTGTTCATGCTATGTCTGGCAGCTTGATGACTGCAAAAATAAAATTAACATATTGTAACTGACAAAAAAAAAGGCGGTATATGACATTGGGATATATGTATTTTGAGGTCTCCATGTTTCATACTGATCAACAGCTACTTCCTTTCTGCCTTAATTACAACATAATCAGAAGGTTTGAAAGCTTCCCCTTAGAAATTCCTGTCTAGGTCAATCACAATCTTTAGAAAATTGGTACCTTTAAGAGTGAATATAGTTATTATTGCTTACAATTATAATCATTTTGTTACTATCTATTATTTGTTTTCTACCTCATTTGCAATGTGTCTCATGATTTTGAAACTTGTATCATATAAGGGTAGATTTTTGCCTACTGCCATGCTTTGCTTAGGTAGCTGATGGTACCTGCTGTGCCCAGTATCTGCATAATTTGGTGGTCTGTGGTGCATGTGGAACTATGGGGTAAGAGCTGGAGCAAGTCAGAGCTGACCACCTCTGAAAATTTTATACCAGTATAGATTGACCTTCAAAAGAAAAACATCTGCAGAGAGGAGATCAGAGCCATTCTGCACTACCGGAGACTTGCAAAACAGCTACATTACAAACTGTATCGGATGTTTTAGCCTGCAATCTCTGTCCATGGGAGTTCACAACCTAATAGACTACAGATATAATGTAGGGGAAAAGGATATAACGTAAAGCTGCTTTGCAATACAATTCCATAAAACATTCTTGAAATTGTCATCCCGTAACGTACGTGATCTGGATAGAAAATTTGTAAGATGTGGAAGAAAAAAAGGATTTTGGAAAAAAGTCTGTGTAATTGTAACTGACAAAGTCACTAACAAATACTCTAACCATCCAAAATTCACACTTATAAACCCTTTATAAGCCACTCTCCTGTGTTTTATATTATGCAAAATACAGTAATTCTCTTTAGTTCTGGAGATCACTGCAGGACCTGTAGGAAAGACATCAGCAGACTAATCAGTCACACCAGTGAAATGCATTATAACTATTTTGAGTAATAGTTTACCACCTTGCATTTTGCTTGCCTCTCAAAATGTGAGTGTCCCAGTTCATTACTATGGAGCTTCTTCCACAGCTTATTACCATGCACAAGAATGGCAGATAATGACCCTTCTTCTTGTTACTTTTCCAATGTGTGCAAAGTACCCCCTGGAAATCTGGTCTGTCCAGATGATTTTATATGCAATGGATCTCACTTTCACATTTATGCAACAGTAAATCGGCACCTAACTTGGAAGCACCCGTGTATAGAGCATCGTCACAGGAAGATTGGTGGTGTAGCCATCATCCTTACCATGCATACAGCCCAGGAGCAGTTTGAGTGACCCCTGTGCCAGCACTTTATTCAGTGAGATTATGTTGAAGATGGATGTTGAGTCTCAAGCTGTATGCAGAAACAAGCCAAATGGCATCACAACACCAGTTCATCACAGAACACCTCTTTCCTGTGACCAGAGCTCTGAAGGATTTCTGTGGCTCAGCGCAGCAAGTGCCCTGTGGCTTTTGGCCATAGAGGAGCTTTGATATGGACCAGGAGGTTTGGAATGCCATCATGGAACTTCTAACTGGGTATACTAAACAATGATTCCTGTATAAGGCTGCATGTCCGGTTCTTCTGGAAGGTGTTAGAAAGTGTTTTCTTCCCAAAATGAACTACTTTTTTTTTCTGTCAGAGAAAAAAAGAAAATAGCAGTTATACTGTTGTTGCATTGACACACAAAACACGTACTCTTAAGTACACCTTGTTCTTCAGTGGGAAGCTGCTTCAACTAAATGAGATTTTGGCAAGGGAAAAGGGCAGAAAGGGGGTACTCATCTTCTGTAGCAGTGGGTATAATGATGGTCTGGCAATCCCAATTTAAGTCTCTAAATCCCAGGGGTATAGTAAGTGAAATCGTAGATGACAAGAAAAAGTTTGCTCAGTTTGGACTTGAGAACAGTCATTACGGTGTAAGTACAAATAACGTAATCAGTGGCTCTGTCAGAAAAAATGTGTCTATCAGAACTTTGGAGGATGCTAAACAGTGGTAGAGAAGATGCCAAGCCAGGTCTTTTTATTTGTGATGGTAATACATTGACAAATACTGTGGCTGATTTGCAGTGTTTTTGAAATTGGTAAAAACTAATTGTAAGTTTCTGAGGTGGAGCTATTTGTATAATTTTTCAGATCTGTGAACCAGAAAGTGGTAACAAATATGTTAATACTTAAATGAAAACCAAACTTGTTATCTTGACAGCAAGTGTTGACAAAACACTACCAAATGGTTTCCATGTGGATGCAGGGATTTGATTTTAATTTCTTCCTGTTAGTTCCAATACTACTTACAAATCAAAGGAAGTGCATAGATATCTGCATTTTCCATAATTGTGGTGAAAACAGCAGAAGGAATTGAAACAACATTTTTTTTTTCTAAAAATCACTCCAAAACTATTTTAAAATGAATTCTTTCATTTAAGAAACCACGTATTTATTTGTTTGTGCTGAACTTTGCATATGGAGCAGCACATTGTTCAAGATACAAAGAACCCTGACTCTTTTGATATATGTAATATGTATGTATGCCTACATATTATCATACAGTATCAACACTGCCAAGCAAGTCTGGATCAATCTAGCTTCAAGCTAATTTTTCCTCATAACATTTCTGTGTGAGGGCTCTGTGCCAGTATCTTTGGGTTTTAACTGCTAGTTAAGCACTGGTTAAACTGGCTATATGAAAGCTGTTGAAACTGCACTTACATATTACACTCCTTTAGCTGTGGTCTAGGTAGCATAACAAATTATTCTCATTCTTAAGAGCAGGGTTTAGCAGTGGACTTGGCAGTGTTAGGTTAATGGTTGGACTTGATCTTAAGGGTCTTTTCCAATGAATGTGATTCTATGATTCTTTTCTATGATTCCCCTATTGCTGTGTGTTTTGTTCCACCACATGCTCCAACATGAACTCAGGACTAGGAGAAATACAGCTGCTGCGTGTCACGGGATCTTCTTTCTCTTCCCAGTATGAGGTCAACTTGCAAAATAGTGCTGTGCCAACTTAGTATTGTGCCTGAAACTGGAGAAGTCATGGTTTGATCTCTGAAGAGCAAAGTACAAAATTTGCTGAGCAACTAAGAAAGTATTCTTTATTTAACTTTCTTCTGTCTAATGAATAGCTGATACTATTTATGTTAATAGTTGTTAGCAAGAAAACATATTTCATGTGGAAATTTTAGTGACTGATCTAACTAAAGGCAGTTGGATTTGGCCCTGGTTAATGTATGGTGAGACAGGAGACAGAACACATGGTAAGAGGTGAGCCCAGATGGAAAAACATCTTGAAGCTTTTGAAGAATTAATTATCCAACTAATTAGCTGGCAGTCTCACAAGAAGAGATGGAATTTTGCTGTATGCTTAGGAAATGAAGAAGTCTGATAGATCCTATGCTGAGATGTTGCTATCAGCCATGATGATGGTGGAGTCAGCTGGTTAGCCAGACTATCTGCGTGAATGCACAGGATGAGTCTTGTTCCTGTGTCAATAAAAATACTTACCCCTCTGTATAGAGCAAAAAGAGCAGTTGAGTGATCTGTTACATAGAACGTTGGGCTCTGAAGACATCTGTGCTAGTCCAAAGAGTGGTGAACTGTGTGTCCTTGTCAAGGTCACACAGGAATATAGCCAGAGATGAGATGCCTGAAGATGCTTTGGTTGATATCTTTAGCACTGTCATTAGCAACTGCTGGAGTTCTGCTGCAGCAGCATTTCCTGAATGCCTGAAGCTTTCCTTCTGGGCATAATCAGAAATTCTTTACTCTTGTCGTAGCTCATATTCCCTGTGTGAATGGTAAGGAAGACTGTCATGTTCTCTGGGGTATTGTGGGAGCGCCAAAGTTGTTCCAAGTTGGTAAAGTTATTTATATGTTTGTTGGTCAGAGAGTCTGTGGAAGAATCTGATTTCCTCAGTTCACAGGTAGGACACTCACCTTTACAGGAAGAGACCAGTACTTGAACAGATTTTTTTTTTTTAACGAAAGGTGTATTGATACAGATGCCTTCTTTGTTTTCTTTCCAGCTGTATCTGCTCAGTAGTTTTAGAGTTTGGTTGGCAACTTCCTTGAACTAAATGTTTGTCCTGATGAACCCATGTAATGACAAACCATGCCATTAGTCACACTCCACCATTTCTTTCCTCCAAGACAAGATACTGGATTCTGGGTATTATCTTTTTATCTTGAAAAGTTAATTTCAGGAGCTGTTAAAACTTACATAAGAGCAAATGGTGACTGCAAACCCCACTGACACTTGCAGTTTGCATTATATATTTATGTTATTATTGATGGCAAAATGTATTTTTGCTGATGGTATCAATCAGGAGGTCAAACAAATCTGCCATGCTCAAACTCTGGAGGATTAATTAGAAAGATTCACTCATTGAGTTAGGAAAATAAGTTCCTGACATATAAAACATTATGAGGTAGGTGTCCAAGTTTTCCCTATGATAAATATCAAGACAATTTTAAAGGCTGTGCTAACTAATTTTCTTCTGATTTGTGTGTTAGTTGTTAGTGACTTCTGCTATCATTTCACAACAGGTAATATGGAAATATTAGACTAAATATCTGCAAACTTGTGCCATATAGGACAAGTGTACCTTCTCATGGCTTTTATACTGTGGCCACACGACACTAATAAGTGTGGCACAGGCCAACAAGTACGTGCTTGTGGTACAGAGTGGGGATACATACCTTCAGCTTGGGTGAAGCATGACATGAGTAAGTAGTGTTGCTTCTAGACCCAAGATCCCTCTCGTGCTGGGGACCAGCAGTGGCAATACATTATACGGTTAGTGTTTCTGTAGTCTGTTTTGAGAACTTGTTGCATGGTAACCTACCTTAACATATTAATATAAAAATAAGTTTATCCATGCGTAAGTTAGAGAAAGGACTAACGCTAGATTGTTGTCTACCTCCTTAACGTAACATTTGAGAGAAATCTGCCCCTCAGTTTTGTAGCTTTTCTCTGCAAGTGAGACTGATGACTGGTTCCAGGGGATAAGACAGGTTTTGTCAGCAAGGGCTGCATCTCTGTTTCTCTTCCACCTGAAGAAAACTGGGATTTTGGATAGAAGTACAAGTCTGAACTTTGGTGCCTGGATGGATTTCTAGGACCCATGCAAATGTCTCATAGTGACTCTGTTATCAACTGCCAGGGCTAACCGGTTGCTGGCAGCCTCTGGTAGAGAAGCTGCCCCTGCTTCGGTAGAGCGCTCAGAGCCCTGCGTCACACACCCTCACTGCTGCGTGCAGCGTAAGCGATTGCATGGTGACCTCCACGCAGCTCCAGGCAAACTGCTGCTGCTGCCCAGCCAGTGGGTAAGAAGCTTGAACTGTTGACAATACACTACCCTGCAATCAGAGGAGTGATTGACTATGGATATACCCATGCAGAAGGCTTCAGTGGAGCACCTAAATGGGAAAAGTGGAGTATTTTCCTGTAATTTAGCGGCTTTTCTCTGCCTGTAGTGTTTGAAATGATTAAAGACACACGGGGGGGCCTCTCCAGCTATTGGCACTGGGTTTGCCGTTCAGCTGTGGGATTAGAGGTCTCTATGCTTTCACAGCTGTCTGCCATCTGGAACTAACTGTTCGGACTGGGTGCTCTGCTTAAGACCTCAGCCTGAAATAAAATCATGTAATTGTGAAACATGTTGCAAACAACAAATAAGTGTTTTGGAAGAAATTAATTTAGAAGAAGGTTTATGAAAAAATAGATTAGAGGCTGACGTGGAAGAAGGGGAAGGATTAGTGCTGTAGATAGAACATTAGAGCAAGCAGAGCCTCAAATTCTTCACAGTCAGTTGAAATAAATGTGATCATTATCAAGAATTAATCTCTCACTAATCCAAAACACTCTTGCAGATGTTTTTCATTAATTAGAAAATACTTAATAATTAAATGCTTTATTTTTTTCTTCATTTGCTTTAAGACTTGACGTAATTAGCTGTGCAAAATCTCTAAGAAAACAAGAAGTCAAATAATTTTGTTCTGAAGGCCATAGCTTTTTATAGTCATCCCCATTTACACCATTATTAGCTAAGGGTCTTAGCTAAAAACTAATTTTAAGTACTTTAAAAATACTTGGTGAACAGATGGTGAAAAGAAGAGGTTAAAAAAGTGTAACAATAATTTTCATATAAGATAGCATAGCCTGGTTCCACTTTCTGCCTTTTTCAATTTATTTTCTTATCGTCGTGCCTGAAAGCTGTGAAAGCATTTTGGGCACAAAGCCACTGATGTATTCGTGAGAGTACCTGTCTGATACGCAGTTAGCAACTCCTCTTTTAGCAGTTTTGGAAGATTCAGTAGCTACAGTCAACATTTTACTACTCGTGATATAGTAATTAGACCCCAGTGTATACTAAGAAAAGCCCTTTTACTTCCTCCCAAATACCTGACTGGAGATAGACTTGCAAGGGAAGTTTTCTGGTTTATGTGCCATTGCCTAAAACACAATACACAAAGTGATGAAATACGTGGAAGTCCCCACCCTGGAAACCTTTGGGCACATGTTTAATTTTACTTACTGGAGTCAGGATTTTAGGCACATGTATTTGCAAGATTCCACTCCAAGAATATTTTTTTTGTTTGTTTGTTCAATAATTCTTATCCTAGTGTTGTGATTTGCTATCTGCCTTATAGTATTGGAGAATTTAAGTCTCTGTTGTAGGAAAAGTAGTCTGAGTTCTCTCCCAGCCACTTACTCTCTCTTTCACTTAACTTTAAAAGCCAAACTCTGCCTCATAATTTCATCTTCTATGTATTTCTGCACTGCAGCTAAGCAGCAGCCGCCACCTAAAAAATAAAAATTTCTGTCTAGTCCTTGTGGTTTTGAAATAAAAGCTTGGAAATATATTTTAATGCTACATAAAGTAGAGCCATAAGGCATTTTAGACACATATTGTTTTCACCAGAAAGCCTTGGTGGCAATGTTTGAATTGAACAAGAAACCTAAAAACGTATGAACTGTAAAAAGGAATTTAGATGATTTATGGCAAGGGGAGAGTTTGACCATGATATTTAAAGACGACTTCTGCTTCCTAATGTAAGATTTTTTTAATGTTTCAGCTGAGGAATATTTTCATTTCCACTCTTAGTTGGTGTGATCATGATAATCCACATGAAACCAGTGTCCTTTTTACTCCTAAAGTCACTTCACATTTGACAGCATCTCTTGCAGCAGTTGGAGCATGGAATGGTGTTGTGGCCACAGCAGGACTTAGCAGCCAAGGACTAACTGGGGAGAAAAAAGCCCACTTCTCTGCTCTCTGGTAAAACCACAGTTGTTGTATACATGATTGCTCTAGTCGCAGCTATTCCAGAGGGACACAAAGCCAAGACTCTTGGCTGCTGGTCAGTGCTGTATGTGCAAACACTAGACAAAAGCAAGCAAGATCTATTCGCAATTAATTAANAGGAAAGCTGGAGAGGGACTGTTTACAAGGGCATGGAGTGATAGGACAAGAGGTAATGGCTTTAAACTGAGGGAGGGTAGATTTAGATTAGATGTTAGGAAGAAATTCTTCGCTGTGAGGGTGGTGAGGCACTGGAAAGAGGGTGCCCAGAGAAGTTATGGAGGCTCCATCCCTGGAAGTGTTCAAGGCCAGGTTGGGGCTTTGGGCAATGTGGTCTAGTGGAGGCTGTTTCTGCCCATGGCAGGGAGGGGTTGGAACTAGCTGACCTTTAAAGGTCCCTTCCAACCCAAACCATACTATGAATCTATGATTCTGTTACAATTTCAGTTGTTTTAGGGTTACATATGAGGTACATTTGTATCATATAAATATTATACTAGGAAGAAGAATTCACAAAGAACATGCCTTTTAGAAATTTCTTGACTGCATTGCTCTGGCTGTAATGTAAGATCAGAGATTGGTTTTCGTGGCTACACAAAGTACTTGTACTTAATTGAATCCATATCTTGGATTTCAGAAAGCAGAGAGCCTCTCTGGCCACAACTAGTAGCCTTCACAAAAATGTTGTCACTCCTATTACAACTCTGCTGACTGTTTTGCTGGAGGAATCAACATTTTACCTCCAAGTCCTTATTTCCAAGCGGTGAAGGAGTTAATTACAGATGAGCACTTTGGCATGGTCAGGAGTGGAGGGGAATGTGGTCCTGACTGCAGGGGTTAGGCAGCATCACTGTAGGAGATGTGCACAAAGCCATTCCTGTCGGTACAAACAGTAGTTTGTGGGCTTTACGTGGAAAATGGCACCTCCTGAAATATAGCAAATATTCAAATTTATAGATGAGATTAAATGACTAACCATAATGGTGAATCTTTCTAAGATGTTTTTACAACCTCAAGCATGGGGATATTGATCTTTTGAAATGCTGCAGGCAGTGCAGAGCAATACTTGCTAGTTTGCCAACCCTAAATCATCAATGTGTATTTACATATTGTTTAGTGATGTGGAGGAACATGAATGGTTGTATTTCAAAAATGTTTTGCAAAGGAACATAAATTCCTCATTTTTAATGTTAAATTCAGGCAAGCCGTGAGTTCAAGGCTTGCTAGGGAGAGAGATGCTGTGTGGCTTTTAAGTTTTTCAAGAACTTTAAAATGTTCCAATCCATATGTTCAAGAAAAAATTTTTTCTTTGGGCTAGCTTTCAAAGTTGAAAGAACATGTGCCATGAGTGATGAGGAGAGAAGGGAGACTTTGGATGAGAGAGTAGACTAAGAGGATTGGGTGGCTGAGAACTGGTTGAGGAGGGAGACAAAGCTGCTTTAAGAAATGAATGGGGAATAAAGCCAAGGAAGCTGACAATCAGTGGCACAACAGTGAGTATTCCTTCTGAGATATTTACTTATCTGAAATGTGTCAAAAGGAATTAGCAATGCCTGGTAACTAGTAATAACAGGATTAAAGACCTTTTCATGGTTCAGTCATAAAACAAGTAGTTCTTAATCCTGTACTTTGACTGGCAATGATGGCTTTAAATGAAAGTTTTTCATTGTAGAGACTAGACACTACGTGTATCTTCACCATTAAAAATAGAAATAGCCTGAAAAGGTGGGGAGAGAGAAGCAAAAATGATACTCCTAATCTTCAAAAATGAATTAGATTGAGCTCATTTAATTAAAGAAGCTTAAATAACATAGAATCATTTGATCAAGTGGGCTTTTTCTATAATCTCCTGAAAACAGTTGTTTATATAAGAAGAGATTGTCGACTGTAAGGAATGGCTCCTTTCTAAGCAATAGTCAATAGACTATTCCCACTACTGCTACCTGTAATTTAGTCTGATAAGAATATTTTTAGGTCACTTAAATAGCAAGTACTTGGCTGAATTACTGTACTTTCTTGGTTAAGCAATTAGCCATGCCTTATTAGTACTTGTATTTGTTTCTTTTACCTTAGGAAAAAAAGTACCTTTTTACTGTGGAAATATACATTGACGAGAAGTGTTTGTCGATATTATTTCAACAGCTGGTATGTCCAGCTTTCTCTAATCCTGGTTTTCTCTTGGTGTTAATGCTGGGTCATACATCAGCTTCCCATAAATTCTCAACTGTACCAAATATTATTTATAAAATTATAAATGTAATTACTGATCAGTAAGTTTTGGATTATTCATACTCAATCAACTATTTTGACTTCAATTTTGAACTCACTGCTGAGTTTTGAATTTCTGACCAAAAAGTACTTTGTTCCAAGTCACCTTTGATTCCCAGTAATGGTGAAAATCATTACATTGCTCATGGTCTGAAAAAAACCCCAGCTTTATTGCTTAATTCAGCGGAAATCGTGGTAAATTAGAAGCAAAGAGAACAGCAGTAATAGTGATAATAATACTTTGTTCTCTGGTTACTATTTTCCCATAAGTCATTTATCATAGAAATACGAGAGAATAATAAATGACTGGGCTTTTAAAATGATCCTTGGTGGAAATATATTTACTTCATGTTTGCAGTCCCTGAGCCTCTATATATCAATATACGTTGGTGAAATCATGTAATAAAAATTTCTATTGTGTGTTGCTTCTCTACTGCTGTTAGCTGCATTTTCTTCCCGTGAATCGAGATGGTGCATAATATTGATATTAGTTTGATTGCTTTGTTAAGCTGTGCAAGCACATATGTGGCCATTGTAATTTAACAATAAAGTAAAGAAAAAGGCTACAACTCTGAGATGATTATAGCTGAAATAAGAGTCTAGTCACAGGCATTGACAAGTCAGGAAAATGAGGTATGCAGAAGTACAGATGAAAGGGATTGAGAGCATTATTACAGGAAAGTAGCTGTGGTTCTGCTTTTTATACCCATCTATAACTTTTGGTTTGTTAGTATCTCGGATGTTTGTTTCTTATTATGCCGGACTGGGAAAGATAGGGCCAGTGAAGAAGTTTGGGACAACACGTACGTAAATGGCATTGCAGTGAAGTGCTCGAAGGTCTCCTGGCTGACGTATAGACTGTTGTGGCATATGTCTGAGTACGTAAGAATTTCCATGTCATAAACCTTGCTCGTCATCACTGTATTTGTCTCCTGCCCTTTTTGCCATCCCTATACTCTTCCAAAGTCTTTTCTTATTCTTTTCTTTGGGGTTGGGTTGTTTTTGGGTTTTTTGGGGGTCTTTTTTGGCCTTTATCTTCCTTTTTTTGCTCTTTGTCGTGGAGCCTGGAGCTCAGTCTCACAAAATGAGTGAACTTGAAATCCTTTGCGGCAAAGTGAGCAGGGAGAGAAAAGCGGAGAACGCTGAGAAGTGGCAGTGAAGGAGGAAAGGTCTGTCTGTCTAGTCTGTAACTTGCAGGAAAAGGAGGAGGAGCCTAGACTTGAAAATAAAGGGCATTTATATAGCACATGAGGTAAAATGTTTGTGTGTCAGAGTCAGAAATAATGTCAGCAAGTTGAGAAAAGTAAACGGCAGTCTGCTGTTTATTTTTGCTTTTCCAGTATGACCTCGCACCATGATACAAAGCTGTAACTTACATTTATGATGTATGTACTGTGCTATATGTACTTGCAGAAGTGTGTCCAATTTCACATAGAAAACCAGATGATTTCATTAGATAGAATGGAATTAATGGAAAATTTCTTTATCTAGTCAACTTTTACAAAACGTGTCTCCTCTATGATTCTGAGGACTGTAATAATATTTCTTAAAGTGAATAGAAACATTTCAACTGGGAAGACAATTTCAAAGGAAGAATTTGGCTTGTCATAAGTATTAAAAGTTTGCTTAGTTTGTCCAAATCGATAACAAAAGGAAATATGAAGCCAATGTTGGTGAAAACTCATGCTGAATTATTTTATATACTGTTCTGAGCCTGAGGAAGTTATGTATTCATTGCTGAACATTCATGTATATCTACCAAAATGTTCTTTTTTCTCTCCATCCTTCTTACCTCATCCAGATTTATATTTTTGAAAATAACATCTACTATCAGCCTGATGTAAGGAGTAGCTCATTGCGCCTGACATCTTCGGGAAAAGAAGGAATTATTTTTAATGGAATTGCAGACTGGTTATATGAAGGTAAGGCAGACAAATATATCTCATTATTAAAGCAGATGAGAGGTTCTTGTCCAGACCCAACAGCACATATCTATTAATTTCAGAGAATGCTATCTAAGGTTGTTTTTGCTTCTTTGCCTTTCATTTTCTTGCAAGATTGCCTTTGTATCTATTTATACTTTGTATCGACTGCTGTTTTGCATATAATATTATTTTCTAAGATAGAAGAATTTATTTTCAACTAGAATATATCAAATGTATTACAAACACTAGGTAGCATGTAAAAAATGCTATAGTAGTGAAATCTTGATGTGGGATTTTACTACCACCTTCAGTGGGGCTGGCATTTCAAATAGAGCTACTCAAATAAAACTAAACACCCTGTATGTTTTGCTTATGTAGAATAACTCCATTGATACCTTTGGAGTTGTTCTGCATTTACAACACAAGTGAGGAGGGAAAGGACTCAGTCTGTTGCTTGTGTGAACAACAGTGCCGATCTATTTACTGTTAAAGCATCCCAACAGAAGAAGGCACAGAAGAATTGTGGCATAGAAGCAGAATTGGCTACATTTTCTTTTTTTACCGCTGGACACATAGCGAAAGGAGTCAAAGATGATTCTGCCTGGTGCCTCACTTTTCTTCTCAGCATCTCTGCTTCATCCTCAGTGGTGGTTGGTGTGCTGTGCATTAGCATGACTCACGAGAGCCTCCAGACCCTCAAGCCAGGCACTAACGTTGTGCTTGACTTTAAGTACATGCTTGAATCCAATTTGAGTGTTCTGACAAGATCTCAGTGTCATACTGTTACCTCAGCAGTGGCTGTTACTGGCAACCCAAGCTAGACTCCTGGAACACTTGCTGTTGCTGGCAAGCAGTGCAAAATGGAGTGGAGGACAGCTCAGTCTGTGATATCCTCTGGCTTCTGAACCCATCTTCTGCCTAGTACCACAGAATGTTTCTCTCTGCACCCAAAATGCTTTTAACATGATAAGATTTTTTTTGAAAAAGAGAGCAGATTATCCAGCTTGGTACAAGAGCTTAAAATGAAGACACATTTCCGTTATTCTTTCTATGGGATTAATTAATTTTAGAGATAAATAGCTCAGTGTTAAATGCTCAGTTACTGGAAGTCTATAACCTCTCATAAGTTGAGTTTTGCAGGGCAGAATGTTTTTTAGGAATGATGTTATTGCATAAGCAAGGAACTTCAGTGTGGGCCTTAGAAATGGTCTATCCATACCTCTTGGCATTTCAGTAGTTACGAGCGGATAGCTGACATCGGGATTTTATAAAATCTCTGCCCAAGTAAACTCTGGAATTAGAATGGTAGTTTACGTCCTTTAGCCATATAAATGCCTGTGTCTGATTATTACCCACTTCCAAGGTTTCTATTAATGTTTTGAAATGTTTTAATCTGGCAGCATATTTCAAAACTTAAGAGCAAAACACATCTTTGGAATGGAACATAGTTTTATATGCACTTCATATTCTTCAAATTGAACATGACTTAAATTGAAGAATTTAAGCATATATAGCTCATTGAAGTTGATATAATATAACAAGTTTTTGCTAAAACAAAGTTAAGTTGGTAATTGTCACAGTCATGGATGCAACAAGGCAATTTTGGCTCCAATTCTGCAAGCATTTTGAGGGCACCTGTTCAGAAGAGGGCAGCCTGTGTTTCTCTTCTCATTGGGGTGCAGCTGGGTGCAGCATGGAGCTGCAGTGAACACCACGTAATGAGGGATCATTATACGTGGAGCTCTACTCCACAGAACAAACGGCAATATGAGATTCTTTAAAGAACATTCCTTCCTTGTCTGCAAAGGATTGTAAGGATATCATAGGATAAATCAGGCTGGAAGGGACAAAAGCTGTTGATAAAACAAATGACTGTTCCTTTAAGCTGCAAATATTTCATGATGAACAGAAAAAGTAAATGGGGTAACTTGGAAAGAACAGGAACAGCTAGCACAATAACGGCAATGATGCTTGTCTGAGGTTACGCTCCTGCTTCTCTGTGTGTGCCCATCATTCCTACAGACACATTTATCAATTAATATTTGAGGACTGAAAGACTTTAAAGCTTCACAGAACTTCTTTATCTGACAACAAAACACAGACCTCTTCATATATACCGTGGGTGATTTTTGCCAGTGAACACACGGATACGTAAGTCTCATACCTGGCTGAATTTCAAAAATGCCATGAGCTTGCTTGTCCTTTTTTGAAAAGGAAGCCAGGCGTATTCATCCAAATATCTTATACCTCCACATCAGTTACCACCCCAGTGTGTTCTTATTCCCTGTCTCTACAGCTATACACATACCTTTGTCAGGAGAAGGAAAAGCAAAAGTGTCTAATCTGGGACTAGGAAGTTTCTGAAATGGTGTGGGAGGTGATAAGCATCCCAAAGCTTTCCTCCTGATGCGTGTCCTAAAGCCTTTCTTAAGTGATTTTGCCCATTTTTTCCCAAGTTTTTTAATCCCTGGCCCAAATAGCTGTTGCATTTCCTGACTTACAGAGAACTCTTGGTTTCCAGGGAAGCAGACAGTGGGCTCTTCTCCACAGTATACATCACGAAAGTCAGGGTAAAAGGGAATGCTGTCTACATGTTAGAGGGCCACGGTCCGTGTCTGTTGGCATGAACGAATATACAGCTTCTTTCCCATTAACCCTTGTTTAACTTAGAGCAGTCCACTGCTTTTAATAGCATCAGAAGCTGAGCAGGCTGAATATTGTCCGGATGAAGTGAAGAGATTTTCAATTGAATTGAGGACTATGACTCCTTTTGACCTCATTCGTTTTCTTTTATCATTTACGTGAGTTTGTTATTAGCATTTTACCTTACAAAGCATTAGGGAATAGCTTTTCTTTGTGTGAATAACCTTGTCTGAATGCAAACAGTAGCATTTTAAACCAAACACAATTGTGATTTTTTCTGTCTGATATTCACCATTCATTCTGTGCTGTTCTCCTGTGTAAAAGGTTTTAGTTATCCAGCCATGGCGAGAAGCATGACCCAGAATATATGACTTTGAATATAGGTCCCAGCTTCATTGCACCTAACCTTAGATAATTCAACCCATTAAGCTGCTTCAAAACTTTCAGAATCTGATTAGCATCTTGGAGAGTCTCCATTGACAATATAAGTAGTTTTGTAGGTAGGCTCTTACATTAGGTATGCAACCAGGCCTTTGTTCCCGCTAGTATACTATTCTCAATTAGTTTTCCAGCCAAATTCAAATACAAAATGCTCACCAAACAAGTCAACATATCAAATGCAATGAAAAAATCTAAGTCTGTTTACAAGTGGAAGACAGAAGACCCGTGCAGGGTGAATTTGGAATTGGTCAGGAGCTGCTTTACTGGGATTCCAGGAGTTTGGGTGCTGCTTCTGTGGTTAAAAAAATTTTGTTTCTTTCAAATATGAAATACAATGACAATAAATGCAAGAAAACATCGCATGACATTTTGGAGAATTACTTTCAATTGGAAATCAAATAAAATTTGGAAAAAAATAAAACATTTTGTTTGGATTTTCAAAAAGTTACATTGCAAAAAACCTCAGCTTTCTAAGAATTAAAGCTGACCATTACACTGAGACAGGAAATTCAAAATATCACAAAAAATGATTACATAAATATTACTGTGTGAGGATCTGCGTGTTACCATGTGCCACAGCTCAGAGAAGTCAGGTATACTAAAGTTTTATGTTAAAAGAAAAAAAAAAAGATTGACAATCCTAAAAAACCTGTCTATTAAAATGCTCCAAATCATTTAAAAATTAATTAAACACATCTAATGGAATGCAATAGATCTAAACATATGGTACTTACAATCATCTTTCACATTTAGATGATTTATTGACGTCAATGAAAGTATTCATTTGAGGAAAATGGTTAAAGTTTGGTCTTTCGATATGCCTTGTTATCCAAACATTCAACCCAGGATAATGTGAAATTACTGAAATTACAATAGATGCATTTCAAGTAGGCACAGAAAGAACAAATCAGTGCCAACTGACTGAGCTGGAAACTACGTGATAGTTATTTTTATGGACCCTAAGGAAATCTGGTTTTGCAGAGGAACTTCTTCATTCTCACATTGCCCACTGGTGGTCTCCAGACGGTGAAAGACTGGCATTCCTGACCATAAATGACTCTCTGGTACCGAACATGGTTATTCCCCGATTTACTGGAGGTCTGTATCCAAAAGGAAAGCAGTATCCATACCCTAAGGTAAGATGAGTGTGAGTGCAGCCCCCACCTCCTCTTCCTTGTTCAGTGATCGTGTTCAAGTATATGGAAGGAGTGTTTCTAGATGGTAACAGAGGCTGATTTGGTTCATGTTGCTTTTCAGGAAATATTAAGTACTTTTTTTTCCGTAGACTGTAACACCTTTTGCTGCAAAGAAACTGTAGGGTGAGGGAGCAGCAGACAAACTAATTTGTAGTAATTTCATCATTGATAAATGGCTTGGTAAAAGCAATCCACCGCTTCTAAGAGAAGGGTAATATGTTTGAAGGACTGCACAGAAAAAGAGATACTGTCACATCTGCACTGGAATCATACAAGCTGTGTGCAGAGTGCAGGACATGTTCCATTGCAGTTATATAGAGCTCAGTAAATTATACTGTTTTATTAATAAATGTGACAGACTGGCCTTGAATAAGATAAGCCACAGTAAAATCTTTTCCTGGCCATCAAAATGAGAACAAAAAAAAAAAAAAAAAAAAAAAAAAAAAAAAAAAAAAAAAAAAAAAAAAAAAAAAAAAAAAAAAAAAAAATTAGAGCTATCACTGACTTTCGGAAGATTTAGAGAAGGGATTTTAGATTTGTGTTGTAAAGTGAAAGAACAGCCCAGACATGGATAATGTCTGACATCGCTCCTCATTTTCTGGGGATTTCCTGATTAGGTGCCTCCCTCGCCATCATTTTTGTGCAGAGCTCCAGCACTGGTATTATCTTCCAACTTCTCAGTGTATCCATCCCTTACATGCAATTTCAAATTGCCTGAGTTCATTTCTGACAGGATATGTAGGTCCATGTATGTGGTACTCCTTTGACATTTCAAGGGAAGTTCATTGAGGGCTTTAGAAAATATTACCACTGGTTTTTTGGTGATGACCCTTTATTCTTGATAGGTGTGGGCAGTTGGGCTGTATCAGGTACTATGAAACAATAATATGCATGATATAAATATAATGCATTTGTGCTATGACATAATACTCTAATATAATGAAGTAACAGTATTTTAAGAGGTAGTTTTCATGCTTACATTGGCAAAAGGCTTTGAGTGACAGAGCAAAGAAAAAATATTTTTTAAAGTCAACTTTGTAAACAAGAAATGAGTAATTCCATTTCATTAGCAGTTCAGCATAAAAGTGATACACAATACTACTTCAGTTATCTCATTAATGAAAAAACATTATCTTTATTTAATGTCTCATTTTAATGCCAATTTAGCTACCCGTTAAACATCATTAATTGGTAATGAAGCTTGTGGTATAGCAACAGAGATAAAAAAAAAAAAAAAAAAGGTTTGGTCTATATTGTAGAATGAAGCCACAGAGAAAATTATATCTATGATCAAAAAATAACATGAAACCCACAGACCCCTCTGCCACGTCCGGAGCAGGGCTGGTGATGGCAGAGCTGGGGTAGTGCTGTGCTTCTGCACTTCCCGTTGAGGGACTAGCACGGATCTGGCCATGCCTGCTGTGACGGCGTGCTTTAGAGTGTCTCTCTACAGCTCATAGTCCTGCGGGATAGTAATTACTCCTGGCAGCCCTCCCAGTGAGAGTCCGTGGGTACCACTATGCAGTCAATGCAAGGTTCAAAGGATATAAGGATGCTGCAGTTGTGTCCTAAGGACTTCATCTTTCAGTGGTTTTCTTCCACAGTTTGCATTTGTGTAAGCTGTGTTCCTGAAAGATTACATTTATTTTGAGGCAAATGCAATAGTTTTTATGAAAAAAATAAATTCTAGGAGTCTAATTAAATAAATTTTAAATTTTTTTTTCAGCACTAGTAAAAATACACAAATACCATTTTCTTGTCCCCTGCATCACTCAGAAGTGAGTGGATACAGCATTCAGACTATCTAAATTTTGAGATAAGTCCACTTTCTAAAGGGAATTTGTAGGTGTATTTCAGACAAGCTATTCTGCATTTCTAAATACCCCTGTGAAGAGCCAGATATAGACCTTTGTAGTTTATTATGATAAAATCTGTAGCATCAGTGATTTTACCTTGTCCTTCCAATATTAAACAGGAGTCGGCCCCATTGAGAGACACAGTTTTCATCACCCATATCCCAAGGACGCTATGTAGCGTGGTGTGACCCTTGTGACTTATATGAAAAAGAAGCTTGAGCATGATATGGCTAGGAGAGGGATGCGGGACCAGTAGCATCTCCTTGCAGCCCTGCAGAGCCTTGCTTCCTATCTCCAGTCCTTTCTTTTCATCTCAGGAACATCCCTTAGTAACAAGCCATGTTACTGGGAGAAGGATGAGTCCCACCTCTCTGCAGATCCTCAGGATTTATCAGTCTTCCCAGTTGATATATATGAAACTGCCATTTTATTCCCCTTTAGCAATAAGAAGCATTTTGTTTCTCTTGCTAAAAGCTTGCCTGCCAAAGCAGCTGGGTCCTGAACAGGGCCAGAAATAAATGTCCAACTCAGCGAGCCAGGGAAGGAAGACAGAGGGAAAATGGTAAAGAAAGAGGAGGAAGAGGAGGAATGTTATCCTAGATATAGGATGGCTTTTTGGAAGAAGGAACAATAGCGTCTGGAAAAGACTTTGTTGGAGGCTGGGTTGAACTGTTGTCTTAGGAACTGGGACTGGTTTTGCATCTGACTTTGCTGAACTGCGCCAAAGTGCTTGGTCGCTTGCTCTGCGACCGAAGGTCTGCCATTGGTAAAGCAGTGAGAGAATTACTCTATTAATACTTTGTATTTTTAACTATGTAATTCATATGGCTGGAAAATTACTGTTTTAAATTTAAGATTTTTAATTTTTAATAATGTCTCATAATTGTAAAGATACTGCAGTATGTTAATGAGTTATTCTATTTAGCTATCACTGATTCAGTGCCTCTAAAGCTCCTGTTTTCTTTTTTTTCAAAGGCAGGTCAGACAAACCCAACAATAAAGCTGTTTGTAGTTGATCTGTATGGGCCAGCACATACGCTGGAACTGATGCCACCTGACAGCTTTAAATCAAGGTATGTAATTTCATTGTTTTGAAATTCATGTTTAATTTAACCTGACTGTCTCTCAGGCTAAACGTTGCCTTTTTACATCAGCACAACACTTATCTTTGACTGGAATGCACTTGATCTCTGTTGCCACAGCTGAACATAATGATGATAAAATAAAATACAGCTGTATTGGATTGGTGCTCCTCTTAAAAATCACAGTGATCTGGGAATTGCTTACATCCGATGTCCAGAGAAGCTCCAATTTACTTGAAATATATGAAAGTAAGAATCCTAAGCTGTGCTCAGAGGAGCTGAACATTGCCTTGGTTCTGAGGTTCTTAACGACATTCACGGCCAGCCTTTCCTTGCTATGTGCCAACTTGTTCCTTTCAGTTTCTGAAATGAGATTACAGAATATAGACGTGTCTTACAAATGCACAGAACATGTAATCAAGGTGTTCATTTAGAGAGGAATGTTCTGAACTTTTCAAATCCAGTAGGTTACGGAAAGTTTCATTTCTCATCAGAGCTGACAGATGCAGTGAGGTGACAGAAGGTGAGATGAGATGCCGCCAGATCACACAGAGTAAGAAGGGCTGTGCTGGGTTTTTCAGGAGGAACTGCTTCAGAACCGCTGAGCTAATTTAACAGTCCCTTTGACTTTGGGGCTGAAGAAATGAGGTCTGGCTGCAACCAGTGACTCTCCTGCTGAAGTTACTGCCTTAAGCTGAGCTCCCGATTACCTGTCCTCACTTTAAGATGCCTCGAAACTTTTGTTTAAGGGCAAGAAAATTTTCTTCCCTTCCCTTATGCGTATTCCAGTTTGTAGAATTGCAGTCGTCTTGATCAAATTCCCACTGTGGTTTCAGTGCACATGCTAATGATCTTCTAACCCTAAATTACTGTATAATGTAGGTAACAATAATGATAAAAGAGTTACCACAGTCCAGACCTGGCTTCAGTCTAAGGGCCAGGGAAGTGCCACTTCCTCTCTTCACTCAGGGCATTGTCAGATGGAGAAGTGCCTGAAAAGGATCCGTAACCATAAAGCTACCTCTAGCTAAATAAAACCCCACCTCTGTATATAGCTGCTGTTTTTGCAGTTCCTACAAAACCCAAAAGATGTAATGGTAATTGTTCCCAAAACAATCTGGATGTTAACAGTGGGCACTGATTCCCAGCCATTGCAACCAATTTTAAGCTGGCGTAGCTCTCTTCTGCGCAAAGTGAGGTACCCTAGCTTAGTGCAGGAATAATTTAATGGTGAGTTATGCCTCGCAATTATTTATGTCAGCTGGAATGCTTACTGATTGTGTTAGTGAAAGGAATGATTTTGGATGAGTTGTGCTTTTTGAAGTATTTTCATTCTGTTGATGGGCCACTACTGAAAAACATAATTAAATCTCCTGCTGTTCGTTAACCCTTCATTAATTTAAGTGATAGTGTAAGATCTGAAAGAGATTCCTTGCCATCAAGACCAGCATCTTAATTCTCTTAAACAGCATTAAAATTGTCCCTTAAATGTCAGAAGCCACAAAGAAGTGAAAGGAGAAAGCAATGTGTAAATGCTCAAGAAAAAAAAAAATCTTGAAAATGTTGTTCAGATGTTATGGTTTCACTCTAGATTTTCCAGATTTGTTCTTCCTCACCAGCAGACTGATAATAAAAGTAGAATCAAATGAATGAATATTAGTATCTTAAGGCCTTTTTTACATCTGGAAGCTGAAGGCTAGTAGTAGTTCAATTTGCGGAATTTCTTTTGTGAGCCTTAAGGGGCATCTTTGCCAGATTTTTGAGTCCTTGATAAAGATATTGTTGCTGTTTAATTGAAATAATATTCATGTTTAAAAATCTGTTTTGCTGCTGTATGAGAAGACAGAGTAAAACTATTTAAACCTGGAAAAAAGTTAGTGTCATCTTCATTTTAGTTATTAAGGTATAATGTCCATGCTATAAAATTTAGAAAAATTATACAGTTGTCAGCCAAGTATACTGTAAATCTTGTATTCTGACTCTGGATGTGAATAGCAGTCAGTCATCAATCCATATACATCCATATATCGATATGTATACAGGTATGAAGAATGAGCTTTTTATAGTTTTATGGATCTTTCAGGGCAGAAACATTTTGGAAATACATATAGTACAAGTCATAACCAACTGCAGTTACGGGAGAGATTCATTCCTATACAGAGAAACCACATAAATGGCTAGGGAACAAGGTTTCTGTTATTTATAACCATAAAAAGGAAGATTCAGATTCTCAACTCTCCCAAATTGTGTGCAGCACAGGACCTCTGAAGACAAAAAACTGTTTTCTGATTTTTCAGGCATTTGGGAACTTGATGTATGGTCGAGTAAATTCAATGTTCTGCCTTCATTTACTGCTTGCAGTGATTCTATAAAGGCACTAGGTAATACTTCCCAAGTTTTGTTCAGGTTATTCGGATATAAAGATAGCAATAACATTTGTAAATTTACTCCTCAAAGTTTTATTCTGTGGAAAAATTTACCATCTACTGTGCATTGTTAATGCCAGAAAAAGGTTGACAATCTTCCTTTAAACCTGTGTATGTATTCTGTGCAATTACTGTTTCCCCCTTGGAGTTTCTATTCCACGTGTACAATTACATTATGTTTTCTTCAGTGGCAAGCATGATTTTGTACTGCAGAGGTTTTTTCTCATTAGTCCTAGAAAGCCAATATACATGTAAGACGAAATACGTGTGCATTCATACACTGCTAGCTCCTGAAGCTCCGGCTGGAAAGGTGATACTTCCCACTGCAAATCTTGGAAAAGTGATATGGTGTGCAAGCAGTCAGTTCAAACCACTGTAACTTAGGACACCTGAAGAATCCTTGTAACTGGTGGTATTTAGATACAAGATATTGATATGATATTAAGAAATTATGCAAGCTGATTTTTCAAAACCCGTGCTTGAATTTATACCTGTCAGGCAGAAGAATTTAATGTCTTTTGCAAAGTGGAAATCACTGAGATTTAAGATGGAGAAAAAGTTGAATAACACGTGAAAGAAGTTGCAGTTGAGTTTCTAGAGCTTCTGTACATGATGAAATGTTTTTTCTGCTAGAACTGTGTATTGGCTCTTGCAAGTCTCAGCGTGGGGGTCCCCCACTGCTTGCTTTCCCCATTCACAGCCACCGTGAGCAAACTGCATTGGCTCTGCGCTGTTCCCAGCCACTGCATAAGAAATTAAGTCAGTCCTTTTTCTTACTTTTTCCAATAGCATTTAAATGCCTGAAAAAAATGGTAGTTGTCCACATTCTCATTTCACATATACCTGCTTTTAAAGAGACTGAAACGTTCAGTCAGACCCTTCTGACTTTCTATGACGAATTTAAATCATTTTTATTGATTTTAAATAATCTTTTGTAATGGAACTGAAAACACTTAAAAAATTGAATTTGTTTAATTTCAAATAATACTCTTACAAGCCTCATCAATGTTTTTATTATCCGTGCATTTCCAAATCAACAAAATCATTTGGATATTTCTGTACTTCTAGTTTGAAATCACCTTTTGAATCTAGAACAAGTTGGGTTTGTACTTCTGGCAGCCAGTTTATCTCAGCCTTGCTTTGGAATAGAAAGCTCATTTGATTCCATCTGGAAATAGGAAAGACTAGGGGGGAGGGTGTGCGATTTCGTATTAAGAAAACTGGGTTTACTTACAGCTTTTCTTAGATCTGCTACGTCTAGTCACTTCTTTTAGACTTCTGCCTCTCCCCTCTTCTGTAACTTGGCAATAACAATACTGATCTCACAAGGTTAATGTAAAGGATTAATTCAATATCATACTTTATAGCAAATAGCTGTGATCTATTCAGCCAGAGCCTAAAAATATATTCACAGACTTTGTTGAAGCTTTCCCACACAATGCCAAGGTATTTCTTGATTATTCTCTTCCTGTTCAGTGGGAAGAAATGCAAGTTCTGCATGTGGACGAGCAGGGGCTGGGACCCAGCTGCCTGCCCAGCGGTCCTGCCGAGGGATTTGTGCTTGAGGCTGAATGGGAGACAGCAGCGCACGCTTAGTGTCACCAAGACTGGACTGCTCTAGGAGGACTGTGGCCAGCAGGCTGAGGGAGCTTGCTCTGTCCATCACCTGTAAAGGCAGAGCATCATCCACATCAAATTGGGGATTCAAGGGAGATGATGAGAGTCCATCAGTGGGCTACCAAGATGGTCGTGTCCAGGGCCCATGGCTGCGAGGAAGTGGGGAGCAGAGCTTGGTAGCCCAGCTAGGATGGTGGCCACCAGCAACCATGGAAAGGGGAGCTAGAGAAGCTCCTCCTTCCAACCAAATGCCTGTGGCTTAGTCTCAGAAGAAAACTGCAGTACATCCGTCAGGGTATGCATAGGTAAAGTCATGTATAGTATACCAAAATATTAACAAACTGTAGTTATCTTAGCTACCTTGCAGGTCCTGTCTCAATTGGTGGTGTTCTCCATGGGTGTTTCTGAGAATGACATTTTCTATTAGTATCTGTAAATTCTTATGTGCTTTTCAATACATAACAATATAAATAATTTAAGAATATAGGAAATATTATAGAGCATTGTGCATGGGGCAAGTTTCTGTTGTTTACCTTCTTAGATAACAACCTGCCAGCAAACTGGTAGAGCATAGATTGACTTTCTTTAGCAGCCAAATCCACATCTATTAAAACCATCTACAAAAATAAGGTTCTTTTTTTCCATTGCCATAGATGTTAAACGTCTTCCAGCTATTCTTATGAACAGATTTCTTTCATAATCAGTTCATTGGCTTGAAGTTAGGTCAGATTTCTTCATTATAGTGAATGGTATGAAGCTGCAAAGTTTGACTCTTTTTCTTTTCGTATTTTTAAGTTTAATACTGTGGGTTATTTTCCTATGATGTTAATCTGCTTCAAATCTAAGTATCTAGTGTTCAAATTTAATTACGATTGTTACCACGCTTCCAGTGTAATGCAGTGCAAATCCCTTTCCTTTGTTCAGCTTATTGTGTCTGTTGACTTTGCTAAGTGCTTACAATAGCAGCCAGCAAGATACACACATATATCTTTCTAGTCACAGACATCCCAAAACTTACAAGTGAAACAAGACGTGCTGGACATTCCTGAGTGATGATAAATGGATTAGCAAACTGTTAAACGACCTCCATAGAATTGTGTATCAGTTGAGATAATCAAAATAAAGGAAAACATTCTATAAGAAAGAAAGATTAAAAAAAAAATTGGATCTTCTAGCTTGGCAAAGGATGATAAACACCTTTGATATTTAATATGTTTTTTATCAGCAGTGAAAAATGAATCCAGATTTCATCAAGTTACAAGTCTTTGGAAAAAAGTTAATTGCCATATGCTCAGGAAAGACATTTGCTTTCCTAACACCTACAGTTGGAATTTTTTTTCTCACTGATTATCTTCCATTGTACTCAGGCCCCAAGACCTGACCTTTCTCAGTGTGCAGCACCTCCTTGGCACATGTGAGATGGTCAAGCTCCTACTGTTGAGCTGACTGTAGACATGTCATGTTCCTGGTTCACAGGCCTAAGGGAAAGCTGTACCTGCTTTATACTGATTACCTTGTCGAATTTAGACCAATCTGAAGCCGAGCCACAGATTTAAATACCAAATGTGGAATCAGAAGTAGCTCTCTCTGTGGTCAAGGAGCTTGAAGCTCTTGTTTTTATGCATTGCCTGGTTCAATCCAACTTAGAATAAAGTGAGTCATGTACAAGGTCCTTCAGTATGGACTGGTCTTGGGATGCTGTGGAAGGAGACTGCATTTTCAGAGTTTTCTGTCTGCTTTTATTCAGAGTAAAGAGAAAAGCTATCTCTTTGGAATTCAGAGAGGAAAAAGTCCTAGGGCAGGTGAGAGGGAAGAGACTATAAAAAGTCTGAGGTGAAAACCTGATTAGACCATAAGATGGGGACTGGCTAAAAAAAACCAGAAAGGCAGGTCTTTGAGGCAGGGCTTGAATGAGGTTTTCTTGACAATCAGGGATTTCAGTGGGACCTCTGAGAGATGTTGGAGATAGAGGAGATGGCTATGAACAAATGGGTTTTATGGTTCCCATGATCTTATAGTGTCCCTGTGGTGAGAAAAGGGATTGATAAGGAAAACCTTGGAATTGGCTACACAAAGTATAGGAAAAAGAAAGTTAGGAGTGGGGTGAGGAGACACAGCTTGAATCATAGAATCATCTCGGTTGGAAAAGACCTTTAAGATCATCAAGTCCAACCACTAAAGCAAACCACAATAAAGCAAGCCACAGCAAGAGAGGGAAGTGTACTCTTATTAGGCCGATTGAATGCTAAAACTGGATTCTGTCTCTGCCACACAGCCCCTGTGTGATACAGTGAGTTTAAACTAACATTGCACAGGCAATTGGTAATTGTGTTTGTTACTCTTAGGACACGGAGTAAATTAATCCACAGTCTGATTTAAGAAATGTTCCCAAACAAGGATGAAAGTTGTGCTCTGAACGTGCAAAGTGCTGTAGAGCATCTAATTAAATGGGTATCAAGTTGAGGATCTAAAATGAGTGTAAATTTTTATTTAATATCTTACTTCAGTCCTTTGTCCAGAAAGCAATCATAGGCTTTCCTCTTTAAAGCGATGTTGTACGGAAACTTAATGTATGTACAGATGCAGAGGGTCTAGTAATCCCAGTACATTTGTGTATTTGGGTCTAGAGGGAAAGAGAGTGTGCTTATTTTCATTGCTAGAACAATAGATGAGTTGCAAAAAAAGCCTGATAAGTTTGGAGACACAAACTGATAGCAGCTTCCCCAGAACTGAAACAGGTTTTACCCTTCAGGCTTCTCTGTTTTTGTTCAACTGTATCAGCCAATCTAATAAAACATAAGATTTTCTTTCACAAACTTTGACTTGGTCATATCTGTTGACCTGTGACAACACTACTACTCTGTGTATGTACACTGTGTATGTGAAACAATAGGTTAACTGCTAAACTGTGAAATACAAAGGAGCATGACCTGGAGACAGTGTTTAATTTCAGAAGGGTATGTTTTTCTACTTATGTATATATGCACACTGTACTACACTCCTGATAAACAAGTCATAATGTAGTGAAATTTGAACACACTTTAGTGCATAGTTGATGGGGGAAAAAAAAGGAATTTTTAAATGATCTTTTGCTTTCACATCAGTGATCAAGGAGTTTATGTCAGTGATGGAAGATGATCTTATGGTTGGATTTGGACTATTATGACTATATCAGTCAGATTCTGTTTCCCTCCTCACTGAAGACTTTTTCAAATGAAACAGCTCAGGCTCTATTTTGTAGAATTTGGTTCTGGGATAATTTGGGCTTTGTTGTCAGTGGATGCTGTTTTACCTTGGTGTCTTTCAGTCTCGGTAGAGGGAGCCAGTCTTTATATACGTGTTGAACATTTCCTTTTGGCTATCTTCTGGAACAAGCACAGCTGAAATGGGTTTGGATGGCCTTCTGAAGGCATGACTGCAGAGGAGGAAGTCTTCAGCTCTTGTTTCTTGAGTTCTGCAATGGGGAATCAGTTACCTGAGATTTAGTGTTGCACTCTTTGGTTGGTTTGTTGGGTTATTGCTTTATTGGCTGTGTCACTTGGTCTCGTGATAGATCTTGTGTTACTTTTGATGTATATATTTTGTTTCTCAGTAAGTTAAAAAACTTTTTAAACCAAAAAAGGTAAGTATTAGAATATACCTAAAGTCACCATTTTTAGTCATCATTCTGGTATCTACATGTGAAAATATCTGTCTTACTAAAAATCAAACATAAAAGGCAAAAGAAAGTTGGGCATATTGGAATGTTCGGCTGTCTTTGTTAAATATAGCACCAGACCAAGGCTGGGTGAAGCTGCAGTGAATTGCTGTCTCCTGCGTCTCCTGTGTGCAGCATCAGAGTTGTGCACAACTTTGCTGTCGGTGCTGCTTCGCCTCTTTGATCTAGTGAGAAGTCTTTTGAATGTATAATTAAATATGTGTTGTCAAAGAGTAATGAGATCTCCATCAGTATTAGATTAAAAGCCTAATTATATGCAAGCTAAGACCCTTATTTTAAAGGGGGGCTGAGTTTCCAGACAAGTTCGCTCCACTGTTGCACGTAACGCAGCTGGACTGTGAAAGCTGCCAGCTGCCACGAGCAGAGAAGTGAAGCAAATAGCCTGGCTGGGATGACGAGCTGCAACAGGTCTCCTCTGTAACATCCCCAGTCTGACAGCCTGGGGAGTCTGACAGGGATTTTGGGAGGAGAGAGGCAGATACTCCATGCCATGAGTCTGTGCCTAGGAAGCCTCCCTTGCACAGCCAGAGTCATTGAGGGCCAGACGATTTGTCCAATGTTATGAGCTATTAGTTAAAATGGAAGCTGGCATGCACGGATACTGAGTGTGACTTCCCTTGTATGCAGAAGCCCCATTATTTTATTTTATAACAAGTTATTATTTTATAACAAGTGACATTTTAAAGTTGTCTCGCCTGCACACTAGACCTCTTTTTTTTTTGGTTGGCAGTAGGGCTGGATTCTTTTGAAAAAATGTGTTTTCTGAAGGTATTTGGTATAGGAAAATACTGCCTTCTGTTGGAATTCAGTGTTTGCTTTTAAGCTGGCCAACAAGTACGTGGTTCATGTGTATTCGCAAACATGTGTTTCACAAGTATATGTTTCACAGTTGCTAAAGTTTATATATCACAAATGGCTGAGAAAGAGGTGCTAACAGAGTACAGATTTCCCAGGGGAGCAGCGCAGTAGGACTGAGCCTTCCCACTTGTAGGAACACAGATGCTGCGCATTTGGGGTTATTTTCTCCATCACTCAGTACTGATACTGTCATTCAGTACAAATCCAGCATTTGATGACCTGTGTGTATATATATATTTTAAAAAGTCTAATCTGAAATGGGAATGACCTGAACATTGTGTTTTCAAATGTCTGCTTAGGGATTATTACATCACCATGGTGAAATGGATAAGCAACACCAAGGCTGTGGTGAGATGGTTAAACAGACCTCAGAATATCTCCATCCTTACGGTTTGTGAAACCACAACTGGGGCTTGCACCAAGGTAAGTCAGATTTTTTTCCTAAACTCTCCTTTCAAGGTTTCTTCTTGCATTTTGTTTTCACATTCAGAAAAAGATTTTCAGAAATCAGTTTACAGATGCAGTAGTTGCAAGCTGAATGTAATTACTCAACATCGAGAAAATAGATGTGAGAAAATTCCAAATCTGGTGAAATGATTTAATGCAATTAGCAACTTTGAGTGACATTTCCAGAAATACTAAGCTTTGTTCATTCATTACCTTCAGAGGGAACTGCAGTTGCTGAACATCATGTACTTTGAATATAGCTAGTGCAGTGACAAGCTTGTCTTCTGTCAGATATTTTCAGCTGCCTGCTTTCTCCTCTCTCTCCCTACAGAGTTTCATTTCAGATCTTTCTGTCTTTCACAGCTTACATATGTTTAAGGAAAAGGTGTAAAATTCTGATAATTTCTGCAAATTCAATAGCAGAATTAAATAACTTTAGAAAATTATAGAATTGAAAGGCAACAGGAATATTTCATTTTGAGTGTAAGCCAAACTGAAATACAAATTTCTCTTTGAACCCAGCCACATCCCATCCCTTGACCCAAGCTTTGACTTCTGACACTCCTGCATTACATCTCTCCATTTTCACGGTCAACCTTGCATCTTGACTGCTGTTGGCCACTTTCCCATTCTGAGTCATGGTCTCTTCCCAGAACCAGCTGAAAGTGTAAATATTTTCTATACATGTTAATAATCGGTACCAACAGGTGCTCCAAAGGAGAGAGTGTAACTTGGCAGTGTAAATGGTTGTGAGTGATGGATGTAGGTCTAAGTTTAGCCTCTGAGTCAAAAGGCTCCCATCACTGTCTGCTACTGAAGTCAATCATGTTAAAATGTTAGGGAGTATTTCCCAGCTTGTCTGCTTCTTTTGCTACATAGTGCAGGTTGCTTTTCCTGACTTAGAAATTGCGTATAAATCCCCAAACTGTGGATTAAGATTGTGAACATAGAGATTTGTTGATTGGGTTGCTTTTTACCTGGTTCCTGCAAGTCTTGTCCCCTTTTATTAAGAAAGTCAGTCATGAACCACTGTGAGCAGTCACTTCTGAGAGGAGACCCTTATCTGCTCCAAGGTCAATTGTACTTGTCTGAGGTAGGTACCCAGAGAGCTGTAATCCAGGACATAATATAAGAGAGATTGAGAAGTCCCACTCTAGAAGAAATAAAGCACAGCGAAGGACCTTGTAGGTGGGTGAAGAAGGACAGGGATGCAGTGTCACCACAGTGAGCACAGCTCAGACCAGGCTCAGGCTTGTAAAAAAAAAAATTACCTGCCCTGCGTCTGCTGGGATAAGGTGATGCTCTTAAAGTCAGTAACAGATGAGGAAAGGCCGTATTGTGAGAATTTAACGTTGTATCACACCAATTGATTTTAACTGTAAACCTTTTTTTAAAAAAAAAAAAAAAAATTAGCATTTTGCATGTGTTCTCAGTTCCAGAAAGTACTGTATAAAACAAGCTGCTGTGGTAGCTACAGGTTTTCCATTTTTTGGGCCATATATATACAGATGCTTCTATAGCTAGTAAATTTTCATTACTTCAACATGACTGTGACAATTTAGAACAGTTGATGTACATTCTATATTTTTTCCAACAATGTGTGTGTGGTATTTGAGTGGGGTTTTTTAGATGGCATGATGTGAGATTTAAGTGTGACCAATAACAGACAATCATTTGCATTTATTTTTTTTCTCTTCACTACTGCCACACTACGTCCCATTAAAGCAAGGGGTTGTGATTTGAAAAGGTCTCGCACTTTGAGCTTGATGCTGGCTGTTTGCCCAGTGTTGATGAAGGACCTAAAATATCCAGTTGTCAGATGGTGCCTAGAGGTAAAAAACAAATAGAACTGCCTGTGTAAAGCTTCTTGATAGCTGATCAGAAAAGACTGAAAAAGACATTCTTAGGTCCCCTGTGGTGTTCTACCAAAAACTCTGAATAAAGCAGCTGACATTATAATTAAATTATCATTTGTTTCACTGTAAGTGCCAGTGAAGAAATGTGAAGATTATAACACAGTAGAAAAAACCCCACATGAAATAGCTAGGGACTTTTTGCTGAATGTGGGAAATATTTTTGATCTATAGCTATTCCATAAAAACATTTTATTTTCTTTTTTAGAAATATGAAATGCAGTCAGACCTGTGGCTCTCTAAACAGGTACGGTATAAATGCTGTTTCTGGGTGTGTAATGTGTAATTACTTCATTGTCATTTTTTATTTAATTATATGTTATTTTATAAGCTATTACAATCCATCCCTTTTAAAATTGAATACTTTTTAGGTTCCTAAATTAATGTAACAGCTGAGGACGACAGCAGTGTCTGTGTAAACGTTCAGACGGCAGCTTGTTTCTCTGGTAGCGAGAATCCTGTCACTTAGCATCACAGAGAGGACATTTCACTATCTAGCTAACCATGCCAGTGGGGGAAAGAGATGTGCACTTCCAGAGAGCAATTCAGCCCTTCGAACTGAAGCACCTGTCTGGGTTTCAGAGGCAATATTCCCTTCACTTTCCAGTTAAGTAAGCAGTTAGATGACCAGCTGATTAACTACCTAACTCTGGGATGGCTAAAGATAGATCAGACGAATCCCATTCCAAGCATGTCCTATATACTGTGCTGATTTTTTTCTGATTAAAAAATAACATCACCAAATTAAACCCAAAGAAGTTCAAAGATTAAAGGTCATATGGGCTATAATTGGAATGCATAAGAATAACATTTCTAAATTCATACCCAGAACAATATGTTGAAGTAATATGTGAGCAAATGATTCCATTTTCATAGCTTCAGAAGAGCTATCCAGTAAATGGATGAAACACATGCTATTTAAAATACATTTCAGGTTTCATTTTGCAATGCGCAAATGAGAAATCATTTTTAAAAATCTATGCTTTTATAGCAAGCTGTTTTCCTTTAATATTTCTGTGTAAAGTTAGATATGAAGAGATGGTATCATATCAGGCTACAATTTATGGTAAGACCATGATTCAGAATATCACTTCAATGTGCTTATTTTTTCCATACAACTTTTATCAAAATCTGTGAGTGTTAAGTGTGTACTTGGTACTGTTTTGCTGAGTCCAGGCCATGGAAAAATTTGTTCTTCTCATCACGAGTACAATCATAGAACCATAGAATGATTTGGGTTGGAAGGGACCTCAAAGATCATCTAGTTCCAACCCCCCTGCCATGGGCAGGGACACCCTCCACTAGATGAGGTTGCCCAAAGCCCTGTCCAACCTGGCCTTGAACACGTATTTATCTCTGTCATTAATTGTATGTCTGTAAAGGAATGTATCCTGGAAAGTCCCGCTGGATTAGAGATGAGACTACCAGACCTTTTCTTGGGAGGGAGAATTTTGCAAGAGCCGTAACTTGTGCTTTAGGACAAGATTGCACAATGGGACCTACTGGCATGAACTATATTTACCTTTAGCCACCACATTTTTGTTAGTCTTAGCAGAATATATTTAAAATCTAAGTATTTTTCTCCAATAGTCTTATGAGCACAGCAGCTACCAAAACTAAGGAGACAAAATGTCTAAGCTGATTTAAGAAGTTTAATGGAAAGCATGACAAACTAACACAATCTTACATTTATAGAATGAAGAACCAATTTTCTCCAAGGATGGCAGTATGTTCTTCATGACTGTCCCAGTGAAGCAGGGAGGCCGGGGAGAATTTCACCACATAGCCATGTTTACTGTTCAGGTAAGGTTTTGGTTCAGGCTATTTTTAATATCCTAGTGGACACCTAGGACTTCTACTGAGGACACATGACCCAAGCAAAGGCCTGCACTTCAATACAGCCTGAACGTTTGTGTCGTGGTCATTTGTCCTGTCCAGGTTGTCACTTGGCGCAGAGGGACATATTTATAACTTCTTGCAGAATAAGTGGAGCTCTCTTCTCTTAGACTTCTGCCGTAGGGGCACATAAGGTCTTTAAATGAAAGGTACTTCCAAAGTACTCTCTCTGGAAGATTTCATGTTAAACTCTTCTGTCAATAATAATGTTTTACAGCTGCAGAAGTTCAAGAGACCTGCAGAAATGCTCCTTTTACCCTCTTTATGTACACTAAATATGCATAAATATAATTTTAAATGTCAATTTAGAATTTTCAGAATTCTGGTCTTAGATACAGAAGTAAAGGGAAGCAACACCCTAAACTTAAAATTTTGTGAAAATTAGGACTCTCTTACTACCCTTTGCAACATTTTCCAGTGGCTTCCATTTTCCAGGGTCACTGCTTTTTCCAAAGAAGAATCTGAAAGAAGATAAATTTGCACTATGACTTTGAAGGTCACCAGTATGAAGTTGTGATGAGCTAATAAAGGAAATGATGCCCTGGAACAGAACACTCCAAGGCATCTATTTAAATCAGCAGAGCATTAATCCAGGTACTTTAGCAGAGCCATACGACATAGGAGGGATTATCAAGGTACCCAAAACATCAAAATAGCAGACTTGGCACCAGGCAACTCTATTATCTCCCTTTATGACAGTGTTCTGATATGAACATTATTAAGTCTGAAATATGTTCACAGCGTACTGCAGACAGAAAAAGAGCAAAAGAACTTTAATGAAAATTTAACCTGAAGAAGCAAGAACAAGATACTCATCCTCTAGAGTAAATGTATCAAGAAAGAATCAGAGAAGAAAAAGGGATCAAAGACATGTTAAATTCTGTCTTCTAAAGAAAACAGTAACTCAGACAACAATCTGGTAAAGGTGTATTACTGTAGTAACTACACAAAAATTCACACCAGAACAAAACCATACAGTCAATCAAGCCTTATTTTGGTCTCTTTCCCAATATGAATAAGTATCTTCAAAATACGTAAAAAAAAAAAAAAAAAGATGTAGACCTGAAAATTAACTTGCAATGTCCCCAAGGGTGTTACAGAGACAATCAAATTCGCCTTAAACCTGGAGGCTCTGACTTTTTTCACTACTAAAGAGCCCAGGAAACTTGATCCTAATTCAGGAATATATTTAAGCAAAAGATTAAGCCCACTCCTATTCAATAAGATAAATAAATATATACCTACTTTAAAATACATGGTTTAATACCACCAGAATAATGTTGAAAGTCAAGCTTTTGATTAAGGGTTTAGTATTTTATCCCTTTTAGGAAGAATTAGAGCCCTGGGTACTATGCAGCTTCAAAAATCAAAATACTTCTATTTTGACTTCAGTCACCATGAATAAACAGGTTTGAATGGTATCACCAATGACAAATTTGGCTTTAAATACATTGCTGCTCCTGAGAAGAAGAGGAAATGTGATATCCCATGTATCAACCATTATTCATCAATAAGCAACATTCTGCGTGGTAATGGGGCTGATACAGAGCAATAAAGGACAGGAAATGTGTTTATATGATGTATTTTACACAGTGCATTAATCTGATTGTCCATTATTTCTAAAGCAAACATGGAGGCATAAAAATTATATTAACCGTTGAACATAAAGTCTTTTGTCACATCAGATGTTTGTCACACCTTGTGAGAGCCACAGCAGCATAACGAGTGCCCTGCAGAATTTAAAGCAGTCAGCAGGTCTCCGGTACCCAGATGATTTCGTGATGGAGCTCAGTTAATGTTGGAGTTTGGCGGTCAGATTCTTGTTATTTCTCTGTACAGATATCAACTCATTAGCAGAAATCAGCCACCAAGTGCAGCAAAGTTAAAATACAGAACCAACATGAACATACAGTGACAAAGAAGTAAATTTTAATGGCTTGCTTTAGAGTCATTCAATCCCTGGGGCTTCTTTGTCAATCTTCAGCACAAGTACTGAGTGGTGATGGTCTTGGGGTGCATTTCTTTGACTGCACTTTAGAAAAGCATGTGTCAATGATATAATCAAAGCAGGTTAGCAGAAGCATCTAATTAAGTCCTCTTGCAAGAGGAGGTTAATGTTTAAAAGATTACTGTCTACCATACATTATTTACTGTCTGAATGTAGAGGGCTAGATGTGTGTTTTATTGTTTTCAAATGCTTTTAGTAACTTATGAAATATTTAAAAGAAACTAATCTCAAAATGGGATTGAATCATGTGTTATGTATCTAGAAATTTCTTACATGGGGTTTTGCAACTCTAGAAAGTCTCTTTTTTCTAACCACAAAATAAGAATTATAAAGTAACTTTAATGGATCAAGGCAAGAACTTCCTGCAAGCTTCATAAATTATGTATTATGGCTGTAACCTTGAAAAATAACCATGTTTATTAACGCTTGGCTGGGCTTTTTATTGCTGTTTCTTGTTAGATTCTGTGATCTCAATATTTAAATATCTCTTTCCATAGTTGCAGCTCCTCTCTCACTAGAGAAGAAATAGTCACTTACAATAAATCACTAATTTGTATTTTAATCATTCCTGGAAACAGCACTGACTATCAGAACCTTCCTGAACCAGCGAACCATCATCATAAACATCTGTACAGCACCTACCACAACATCCTGATTTCAGTTGGTACTTGCAAGATTTGTCATACAGTTACTACATCATTCTTTCCTTGTGGATCTGTTAGAAAAGAGATGACTTCTAAGGGACTTGGTTCTGCCTTGCCATTTCCAGACACCTCATGAGTGTCCCTAAGCATTTTCTGCTTTCTGTTTACTACTGCTGTTGATGTAGAACTTGGAGTTTACAGGGTGCAGTTTAGAAGTACAGGGATTAAAAAAAAAAGCCACCTTTTTGCTTTGATGTCTTTTTGTGGGCCATATAACCACTGAGGCAACTGTGATTAGGTATGGACTGGTGCTCCAGATTCACAGGATGCGAGGCCAGAAAGCACCATTAAATCCTCTGTCTGACTGCCTTTGTAACTCCAGCTGCTCGGTTTCGCCCACTAAAGCTGAAATACAAGCTGAAGTATCACCTCTTTTCTTTACAAAGTTTGTCTTGAATTTGAAAACTAAGAATTTTTATATCCAGGCCAAGCATCATAGCCTTAGCATAGAAAAAACACTTTAAGTGTGTTCATTCTGTATTACACTGAGGGTTGAAGTTCTAACCTTCAGCAGCCTAAACCACAATTTTACCTTTTGCACTATGAAGCAGTCTCAAATGAGCTTCTCACTCTTCAGGTTTCATTGTTTTTAACCTGTGTCTGATGAGGAGGCTGCTGCAGCTTCCAGCCAAAGAGTTTTGTATATGGAGTGCATCTTGATGTTTCCTAATTCAGTTCCTGGGGCACTGCCGGAGAAAACTACTGTCACATTCTTTGAGAGAGGTTTTGATTTTCACCTTGTAGCAGTTCTTTTCCTAGGTTCGCACTGGGGTAGAAACAATTTATGAGAGGCAGCAAGGAGTGCTCCCCAACTTGTAAACATTTGGAGCTACTCTTAGACTCTCCTTACAGACCCTGGCTAAAGAGCGGCTTCTCCAAAGTGCGTGATGGAGCAGGGCTTTACCTGGGTTTAGATCCTGTGAACTTCTGTGTCCGAGTTTGTGCAGCACATTTCTCGTAGAGGTTTGCCTGTCTCCTCAGATGAGGGTGGTGTTGATGTCGTGTCTTGGCGTTGATGTCCTGTCTTGGCACAGCATCTTCACGGTAATCTGGATTCAGTACAAGCATGGGATAAATGTGAAAGCTTAGTGAGCACGCCCTGGTGCAGAGTTTTGGTTACACAGGTCTGACTCGGATGCCCTTGCTATGCCACTATAAAGGAAAAGAAACGAAATATGTGTAATGACAAGATCCTTAGCTTGAAGTATAGAACTTCTATTGTTTATTGGCATATGGGCAACTGAAAGAAAAATGGTGATGAAAACTGAGATGATTTTAATGACTTTGGAAAGTTTATATATGGGAGGGAAAGCATACTTGAAGTTCAGGCCTGTCAAAATGTGGAGCTTGTGATTTCAAGATGTTATGTTGCATATTAAAGTTCAAAAACCTGTAATTAGTAATGACATGTGCAGACAATCCTGCTAGGCAAAGAAAAATGTAACAAGTAAGGTGTAAGTTAATGTTTGCCATCTCTCTCCAGGCTAAAAGTGAACAAATCAGTGTGAGACACCTGACATCGGGAAACTGGGAAGTTATCAAAATCCTGGCATATGACGAAAATACTCAAAAGATGTAAGCACTAATCTCTTTGTTTATGAAAATATCTGAGTTATTAAAGTGGAATCCATTTAACTGGAAATAGCATATCTAAAATTAAACAACAGTATTTCTTTCATTTTTGAGCATTACCATAAGTTTTATACTCCTGAGTACATAAAATGTGGTTGTAAGGCAATTTATCTGCCAGTGTATTACTGCGTACATTTTTATGCAGAGGGAAAAGGAGTGTACCGTGACATCAGTTAAATAAAAGAAATCAACACACAATGCAGCAGTAATAACATTTTGGTGACTTCTTTCCTGGATTCCAGATAAGGAGTCATGATAAATTTTTAGTTCTTGATAAACCCCAAAATATTCAGTTTTCATGCTTGCTCGGTTGCTACATGAGGTCTCTGGACTTTGAGGATCTGATTTAACCTCATGAATTCCAATTACATAGAGAGATTATGCAAACCCCTGATTCTCACCCAGCTCAGTCAGACAGAAATCTTTCCAAAGCCCATCTTAGTGCTATAGTGGGAAGGAAATGCAGCACATACCTGGTGATTTCTGAGAGCAGTACAGAACTGACACAAAACATCTGAAGGCTCCACATAACCTCAGCGGACCTTGGTTAATCTTCATGTATATCTGCTCATGGCACAAAAAAAACCCCAAAACAAACAGATGTGTCTAATTCTGATTTTCTTTAAAATAAATGATATTTCAGCAAGGACTTTTTGAGGCTGCAACAATGCCTGTCATCTCCACTGGTACTGGAGAAAAACCCTTTCTGACCAGTCCTTCCATGGGTTTTGAAAATACGTCCGTAGAGAATTTCTTGATACTTCTCCAAGGTTCAGATGGAAAAAATGAGTTCTGGATGCACTCAGCCTGCAGAGAGGTGGCAGACGGCACGTGGGTTGTCTCAGCCACTTGACAGGACTTCCTTACCCTCCTTCTGCTGCTCAGGCAGAAACTTTGTGGAGATCTCATCTGGGACACACCAAGAACTTGTCTTGATATTCTTGCAGCAGCTCTGCTAAGCCTCTTTCCAGCCAGGCAATCTTGTCCATAAACCGTTGCCAAGGGTGCTAGCTTCTGTCTCTAGATAGAAGAAAAAGTAATTCTATAGCTCAAAAAGGCTTTCGGGTATCATAAGGCCTATTGTAATTTATGATACCATTTCATTGTGACCTTTTTCTGCTCCTTAAATTTATATTGCAAACTCTTGGAGTGAAGGAGAAGCTTCTCTTCTGTATTTGTAATATGCAGAAAGAGGTCCTGATTTCTCCTGGAGCTCCCGGGCATTACAGGAATTAAACTGAAACCATGAAATACTGTGTTCATCACTATTTCATATGAAATCATAAAGCTTCTGAAATAACTACGCTGTATACTGGGTCTAAGTTTAATCTTGAAGCTTAGGTTTATATATATGTATTTGATCTTCATGTATGCTTGGGAATTTTTAATTTTAAAAAAATGTTATGTATGATGTCTCTCACTTCTCTAAACACCACCGTCTGATGACAGTTTAGCAAACTGAGTTTACCTTTGTTCGTCTTTTGGGCACAGTTATTTCTTAAGCACTGAAGAATCCCCAAGAGGAAGACAGCTACGTAGGTAAGAAGTACATGGAGCTGTGTTAACAGCTTCTTCATCGCAAGCCATAAGTGCTATGATGACGTTCTGTGAGCTTAATTGCTGCTTTGGGGCTTGGGTAATCATTTATCTTGTGTAAAAATTAGTACACTTGAGCTGTAACAAGGAAAGAATCACAGTTTTTCAAAACTGAAGATGCTGATGGTATTTTACGTTCTTTTAAAAATGGAAAAGATTTTAATACAGAATGTTTTTGCCACTTACGTATTCACTAGTCCTTTATAAGCATCTAAAAAGCTGAGCCTAAATGCAAGCATATGATACAATGGTATTTTTAAAAGTAGTGAAAAATCTTCTAAATAAAAATAAAATTTAATAGGTTTAATCATGCAATTTTAAGGGTGTGGACAAAGCACCTCCTCCTTACACAAACCTCGGTGGTTAAATCTGAAGTTAATGAGGCTTTACATGGTGTCCTACTAATATTGTTACCCCACAGCCCTCCTAGTTACTGGAACCCCAGTCCTGCTTTGGGCAGGTTTTGGATCCTGTCCATGTTGCCCAGTTTACAGAATGGTAGTCCACCGAGTCATCTGAAAACAGTTTGCATCAGGCATAAAATAAGACAGTGAAATTTTGGCAAGTTTAGGGACTGGAACAAATTTTATCACTCTGATGAGTTAATTCTTGGTTTATTGTATTTTATTCCAATGGAAAGTGTTTCTGATCAATTTTTTTCCCCAGCGTATCAACAGTGGGATCATTGAATCGTCAGTGTCTCTCATGTAACTTCTTGAAAGACCAGTGCACATACTTCAGTGCAAAGTTTAGCCCCATGAATAAACATTTTTTACTGCACTGTAAAGGTAAGTCAAATGCACAGCATCTAATAGTTCTATGTTTGCTTCTGAATCAGTGTATTCCCTTGAGAAGTACATTAGGCTGGAGTCTAACATTTAGCTCAGTAGTGGATTACTCAAAGTTCTTTACAGAGCTTATTGCAAGACTGTAAGTGAAGATGTTCTGTGTAAAAGCTAAATAACAAATTATGTTAGAAAGCTGCTCCAATCCTAACCCTTCAGTCCTAGTAAAGGACATTGACTTTTAAATTTACCTTAAATAAAAATCTTTCACCAAAAAATGTGGAATTTATAGTGATGGTACTGTGGTTCGTAACAGCTTCACTATATTATGTATTGGGATTGATCTTGTGCAACTATACCTAGTTAAAAAATGGGGGCCTGCTTTCTGTACCACCCTCTATGTGCATATACGTGTATGCATATGTCTATACTGCTCACCTGCATATGTGGGATATGTGTATATCTACCAAAAACCGGGTATGGTTTAACGCATATAGACAGATCCTCTTTATCAATACAATTGCAATAAATAACTTTTAGCTTTTTATTGTTAGCTGCATCCCAGTAGCACCAAATGGCACCAACTTGGTTCAGAGCTGATACGTATAAACAGGAAATTAGAACCATCACACACTGAGAAATTTATAACCTACACCCAGGAAATGAACACTGATAAATAAGTAAGATTATAAAAACAGGTTCAGAAAAGCATGAGACAATCAATAATAAAGTGTATAGCTAGATCTGTTGACCTTGAAACTTGCAGTATTTTACAGACAATGTTCTCCCAGTATTTTTGCTCAACTAGCATCACATTGAAAAGAGTAGAACACAATTCATCTGAAATACATGCGAATAGCCCATTCTATTTGCATGAGTTTTTTCTATTTCTTTTGCATCTATACATTTTTTTTTCTGCACAAAAATAAAATATCTGCTGGCTTGAGAATTGAATCTATTCAAACAGACAAACTATGAATATATATTGGCTAAAATAAGATTGGGTGGTTTGTTTTTTTTTTGTGTGGAATTGCACCTATAATACATAGCTGATTAGAAAAAAAACTACCAACTGTATGGTTTATACATGGTTAAAGCTGCGGCAGGAGTTATGGAGCAAATCCTGAGGCCCTTATCTGGGTAAAGACTGCACTAGTAATGAGCTCCTCATGGTTTAAGCAGAGTTTTCCCTTGTGCTTCACATAGTCCCTATGGGGAATGTCTCAGATTCCTGCAAGACGGAGGGTTGGTGAATTGGAAAGAGTTTTTTGCCCTGAATCAGCAATGTGCTAGGGCCCAAAAGCATAGCTTCTTGTTATTATTTTAGCAAAGTATATTCAGCCTGTAATTTTTAATGTATTCCTTTGATATAAAAATGTGGATACCAGTAGGAGGTTGCATATGAAATTGCTCACAAGCTCATGACTTTCAGTGACTTTGGAGATGGCAGTTCTCTGTTTGAGCTGGTAAGACTGTAGATCATCCTCCCAGGATTAAACCTACACTCCACTGAGTTGCAACTGGAAGACTGCCCTAAGCTGCAGGTGTTAGGCAGGGATGATAAAACACCGTCATCAAGTTTTCCTACCTCTAACATTAATGTATAGTTGTCAGCTTGGGGTTATTCAGAGGTCTCCTCTTGGGTTTCATCAGAACTTGACAATTACAGCAGCAGCGTGGTCCCCGTGTACTGCCACAGCTCTGCAAAATGCCGGTGGTGGGGCAGATATTTAGCAGTATCAAAGCTGATGGCAACATCACCTTAGAGCAGGTATTGAAACTCTTCTGCAGGGAGCTGCTTGTAAGAGTACGAGTTAAACTGCTTCAGGGAGACAGATAACTGCGCACCTATGTGCATACACACTTGTTTTCCAACACCAAAAAGCCTGACTGACTTGTTACAAAAGCAATTTGCCCAGAAAAATCGTTGGGGGACTCTGGACTGGTTTGATCTACACAAGTTTCAATTCTTCCACCTCTGGTTTACCCGTGAGCACCTTTATTAGGATAGTTTTTCCTTTTTACTTACCCTCAGCCAGGAGATGTGTCTCAGTGTACCACTTGTATCCATCTCCAGAGACTCTCCTGAGGGAGGAGTTATTTCTAGCCTGGTAGATGCAGGACCGGCTCTACAGCCTCTCAGTTTTGTCAAGTGCATCCTTTACACTTATTTTCCACACTGCTTGTGGATTTTTCCTTTTGTGTTTCATAAACACTAACAGATGTTAATATCTCCACTCAAATCAGATACTTCACAAAGGGAGTAATTGTTTTTTCCCATTTTATACAGCAGGAAATAAGTTGTGGATTTAATGTTAGTTATATAGGAGGTCAATGGGAAATCCAAGTGCCGTGCTTAGTTCTGATGAGCTGTAACACAAGTCTATCTTTCTCTTTTCTGATCAGCTTTTTAATCCACTGTAATCTCCCTTTTTCAAAATCTGTCATCATCCTTCCATCTTTTAGTATGACAAATAGAGCTGGCCTGGAAAATGCCAATGCTTTCCCCTCCAAAAATGGTCTTTCTTAAATTGGAATTCAAAGCAAAATGACAAATTCAGAAGTAAAAAGAGCTAGAAAAAAGCAAATCAAAACAAAAAGAGACAGCTGAAGAAATTATCTTCTTGAAAAGCTAAGGCAGAAAGCTTTGATTTGTCAGCAATCTACCTGTAAGATTTTTGTCAATAGTCTCCCTTGAGGCAGAGAACAAAATTGATAAAAATCTTCAGTGGAGGCTGTCAGAGGCTGTGACTGGCATCATGCTATTTATTTCAGGTATTTAAGTTTCCCTAGGCTCATGCCGTAATTAATTGAGAGAGACAACCTCTCAGGATGACTCAAAACACATAAATTAAGCTCTGTCTCTGAACTGCTCTCAAAGGGAAGCTTCTTTTCTCAAAAACAGAGGAGACTTAACTCCTAATTTCAGAGGGTCCACGCCTTCATCTGCCATGCGATCCTCAGGGACTTTTCTGCATCATCCTTCCTAGCGCAATAGTGACTGCCTGCATTTAATTTAAACTGTACTCTCACTGAGATAAAACTAAGTTATCTGTGCCCAGATGCCATGTGGGGGGTGGGGACGCAGCATTTTCTTTTGCAAGTTTACACTGGGGAGGGTCCTCAGAGCAGAGGGAGCAACCTCAGCTATACATCTGAGTACGCTGAATGCTTGGGCACCCCAGTTTCACCTGCCATCTTGTGCATTTGCACAGGACCTGTTGACATGAAGAATTATTCCTGGTGCTTTTAGTTTCTTAGTGGTACAGTAAAAATATAGTATCTGACATTACCAGGAAATAAGATTAGGTTACATTCCACCTAGATTTAGCCATGATGCTGTTGGTCTTGCAGAGCTGATGTACTATACAAACGAGCTTCTTAAACAGATAATTAAGTGAAATATGTGATAATTTTTTAACACCTCTGTAGCTTTTCCATAGAAAATATAAGCAATTATCATTAATTCACTTCCCATAGAATTCTATGATTCTATGATAGAATTCTATGTCATAGAATTCTATGATTCTATGATTCCCAGGCAACCTAAAGTTACTGATTCCGAATGCCAAACTGCTATATTTTAGATAGTGCCATTAAGTGTTTCCATCATTTTTTTATTCTTCACATATAGCTAAAACATGGAGATTATAAAAAAACCCGCTCCTTCTGGGTGCAGGAGTCTCAACTGTTTGCTGAACAGGCGGAAGGCCGTCTTCATTTCATTCTTTGTTGGTACCGTAGTGTAACCTGTGTCCTTCCCAAGAGACACGACTGGAGTTACTGCTGTGTTTGAAGGGGCTTCCAGGGTCTGGTCTTACGTGGTAACCGGTGCTGTCATTCTTTTTTACTGAAGTACTGAGTACTAACTACCCTACACTTCCTCTGTTTTTCTTCTCTCCTCAAAACAGGGCCAGGTGTTCCAGTTGTTAGCGTGCATAGTACAAGTAATGCTGCAAGTGAGTATTCCTTATGGAATAGGTGTATTTTATTATCATCCTTGATTGTTTTGGGGAGTGTGGAGGACAGGAGAGGCAGTTACAAGTAAATGAAAACTAATAGATGGCTCATTCATATGAAGTTCTATTAATTACCTTTTAGCAACATCCACATCTGCAAATGATAAGGAAAGAAGTTAGTCAAATGACTAAAACTTTCCCAGGCTTTTTGGATATGTGTTACGCTAAGTGCATATCATTCATCTGCTATATACACTTGACTTAATTAGATGGCAGGTTGGTCTTCATCCATTTCACTTTCTATGTAAATTATTTTTTACGATACACCTTCTGTATTTTAGAGATGTTTTTAAAGTTACAATCCAATTATCTTGAAGTAAGGTACAGTCCTTGGACAATTGATCGTAAAATCTGACCTACATATGATGAACTTAGTCCTTCTCATATTTCTCAAATCAGAGCAAGTCCGCTGACATTTTAAATGATGGCAAATCCAAAAATAAAGGCTTTTTAGGTATTGAATACCTCTAATTTTCAAGTTTTATTCATTGTTTTCTGTATATTGATACCAAATCTGCTGCTGTTTCCTGGCTGCTTGAGGTGTTTTGTAATGGAAAACTGACCTTCAGCAGCAGAATTTTCCTCACTTAGGTATTTCTCTGGTGGAGTAGAGGTAACAACTCTGGTACCTCCAGCTCCACTGTGGTTCTATGTAGCATGAAGGTGTGGATTAGAGGAAAGGGAACATCTTTCCATTCAAAAACGCTAAACCAATCCTTACCTATCCTAATTTCATTCAAAAGATTATACCCAGAATTTTTTCGCAGAATCCAAAAGTCCTGAACTGTACTTCTCTCTGCATCCCCTTTGTCGTGGGCCAGCCACTGTTCAGTCACAACAGTGGACCCAAACTCACATGTTGAAGTAGCATACTGATCAATAGTATAGTGCTATCCACTGTTAATTAATGTCTGCACTTTGGCTCCTTTTTTTTTTTTTTTTTTTTATTTTTAAATTTAATTTATTTATTGTCACTGTGCCAATGGGAGGGAGTTTCATCCTAACTCATTAAGGGGTAGCTACTGCTCAAAGTAAATTCACTGACTTCTGTAGAGCTACTCAGTCCTGTGAAGGTAGACTTTTGCTCTTTATTACTTGTATCTAAAATACTGTTGATAGTGAACTATTGCAAAAGAGATTTATGTGCAGCATCTTAGGGCAAAACAAAGCCTGTCAGGATAGAGGGACATTGTTTGTTGTAACAACAAGAAACCAAATAATAAGAGAGATAAATTACCATTAATGTTTCAGTGGAAGATTAGATTATCCTCTTCAATTCATAAAAGAATGATTAATGATTACTTCAGTTATTCCATCCTCAGACTATAATTATACCATTTCGGTTGACTGCCCAGAACAAACATTCTCCTTAGATTATCCCTGTTGGCCCTAAGTGGAGGGTTTATTGTTTAATAAAAAAATCCACGCTTTGGAAGCAAGATTGGCAATTTGAGTAAAAAAGAAAAGGAAAAACCCCAAAACCAAACTAATTAATCATTCTTCCGTGTGCAAAGGGTTTGTTTCAAATCTGCCTGTAGCTTTAAACCGAACTGAAATCTTGCTCTTGGCTGAAGTGCAGAAGACAGAGAAGGACGTGCAGTGATCAAGTAGAGCGGAGCTGGCTAAATATTGACTTGGAATACGTAGCTTGAAAAGGATGCCTGCTTGAGGCTGAGGATATTGCCCGGCAGACTAGCCTTTCCCTGTAACAGCTGCAGTTAGTCTTTGTCAGAGATACTAGTATTCATGTTGTTCATCAGCAATTTCATTGTTAGTGCGTAACGAAAACAAAGCCTACTGAAGCCGGAAAATTGAATAGATGTATATGTTTTGAATTAAGCTGATTGCTCAGTTCCTGAATTGCAAAACAGTTGCATTATAAAAAAGTATTTACAGAAGGAATTCGTTTACAAGATTTATCACTGCACATTTGTCTCTTTTTCTTTTTTTTTTTTTTTTAAATCTTGATTTATCTCTGATATGATGAGTCTCCATACCTTTCAACTTGTTTTTATTTCCTGTTTTCTATAGAGTTTTATATTTTGGAAAATAATGCTGTGTTGAAGGAAGCTATTTTTAAGAAAAAGAATTCAAGGACTGAAATTAAAATGCTTCACATTGAGGATTACGGTAAATTTGACAAAATATTTTTTTAACAAACTAAAAGCTTTCTTACGATGTTACTGTTTTTCATCTGTGTAACTACCAGCCTTTAATGTTTTGCTCTTTTCTTAAAAGAACTCCCTTTACAGTTGTCACTGCCAAAAGATTTCACGGATCGAAACCAGTATGCCCTTCTATTAATAATGTAAGTATCTGTGCAGAATCACTCAAAATAGTAAAAATTACTTCATAGAAAACATTTAACTCTGTAATAGGAAACTGGTTTTTTACCTTGTGTAGGAAAATTACCTCATGGATTTGAGTTGATAAATCAAAAGGCTTGTCTCAGGAAGATTTTGTTATAGGTGCGGTCTGGCATAGGTGCCTGGGCTTTTTTGAGCCTATCAAACCCAGCTCTGCTTCGTTGTGCTTTTCTATACATGAGGCACTGGCCCTTCTGATGATGTAACTGGGGTAGTTCTGTAGGCTTTCCCGGACCCACACTGATCCCTACCCACAGAGCATGTGCACCTTTTTTTTTTCCATTTTATCCCTGATAGAAGTGGATAGAGCTTGTAAGAGAGACTCAGTTGAGATGCATAAAGCAAAAATGCTTTTTGGAACACTGGAAAGAAGAAAAATTTTTTGTGAGCATGAATGGCTGAAGGCATTGTAGGCATGATCCAAAGTCTGTTGATGTTTGTAGAAAACCTCCATGGGAGGAAGGAGTTACTCCCTGGCAACCTGCACTGTTCGTTTAAAAAGGAATAGCGTGTGGTTTTCTTTTGGAGACAGTCAGCTTTTAAGTTGCATGTCTACACAATGTATAGCAGAGGAAGAGAGCAGTCATGATCCTACCTAGGAAAACTGGTGACAGCCAGCTCAGGGCATCATGCATTGCTCTGCCTGAGCTCAGCATGGGTCTGCCATGGGTGGAGAGGGCTTTCCTGCACCTACAGATCTTCTTCCAGTCCCATTTGGAAGGAATTGATGTGAATTTTGCCAATGCAGACGTAGGAATGCACTGCTAAATTCATGAAAATACCACATTAGCAGAGCCGTATCACCTGGAGCGGACCTCCAGAGGTTACACACTCACGTAGTACCTTGACGAGACAGGAGGGAAGGATCAGAAACCTGGAGAAGGCCAAGGCCAAAAATGACAGTAAAAGGGAAAAAAAAAAAGCTAGGGAAATACTATTATGAAATGTTTTTAGATATCAAGAGTTGAAATAACTGAGAGCAGTATTGAGGCAAGATCTGAATTTAAACTTACCAAAGTTGTCAGTACCCACTGAGTGAATAATGTGGCCAAGTCATAATGTACAGATATGTTTTATAATTTTTTTTTTATGATGTGCATGTGGGATAAAAAGGAAATTCATCCACTTATGAATACAAATTGTGGTATTTACATTTAAAATATGGAGACTTTGCTTCTTTTTAGTCAAAATCTTTGCAATACTGAATTCTCAATGTTAGCTTTAACAGGAGTTATTTTTCAAAAACCCTATACAGTAATGAAAGTATGAAACTGAAAATTTGAAATCTATCCTGGCTCATGTAATGTTGCATGTGTTGTGTCCCCATTCTCTAGAGGAGAGAGAAGTTCTATTTCTTCAGAAGCTTTTTACAGACTTTTAACTAAGGTTGCAACAATCCTTTTTTTTTTTTTTTTAAACATGTCCCCAAATGAGATATAAAACTGAAAACTGTCACTGAAGTTATGGGAGATACCCTTGTGGAATCATTATTGGAGCCTAATAAATTCTGCCTAGCTCTTGAGAAAGAACGACTGGAAATCTGTGTGCATGCAGAGGGTAATTTGTTGACCCACACAACTCCAAATTGACATCTTAAGGTTTATGTCATTATCAGAAGTAGCACTTAAAAAAAAAAAAAAATAGTATTCAGGTCCGAGAAGAACATGTAGCTTTTACAGGAAGCACTGATTAGTTGTATATATGGTATCATTTCCCAGATATTTGACTTTCCTGAGTCCCAGAGTGGTACTGTTGGGACTGATTGAAAAACACCCTGTTCCTACTGCTAGAATTGTTAGACGGGAATTGTATTAGTGGCCGATAACAAGCGCTGCCTTTCATAGTGTTCAGCTGCACCTACTCTCTTGCTTAAGTTCTCAGCCATGATGCAATTCTCATTATTTTCCAGCTATTGAAAGTTTGAAAAAGAATGCTGACCAATATCCTTAGTAAGAATGTTGGTTTAATTGTATATTCATTTTTTAGAAAGGAGATTCTATATAACATCTTGATCCAGGCAACATACACTTAGGTGTATATAAAGAGAAGATATATATCTGGAAAAGTGAAGTAGTAGCAGATACGAAGTGGCTTTTGCTTTCCATCTCAGTAGTACTGTAGTTTGACAGGGACTTAAGAAAAAGAGAGAAAAGGGAAGGGAAATGTGAGTTTAAACCTGAAATTCACCTAATACATCTCTGCAGTGCAAATTAAATGCCTAGTTAAGTGCATATAAGCTTCTAAGTGCACAAAGGCTTTATCCCCTAAGCTGGAGGGTAAACATGGTATATAAGATCTAACAGGCTCTGACTGGCTGTTTGGCTGCTGTGATTGCTTCAGAGTCACTCCATGCCTCTGGTGAAGATTCATCTTCCCTGTTCCTCACGTTTTGCCAGGATCTAGTTTGCCTGTGTGGTCTCATCTGTCTGCAGAATTTTTGTGCTGGTGGCTAGTTTTGCTGGCTCAGAATAAAGTTGGGGTTTGATGGCTGAGGTTCATAATTTGACGGTAAATTTTCCTCAGCTGTGACTGCTGCTGTGTGGTGCTAATGTGCTCTCTGGCTCAATAGGGTTGCAGTTATGATCACAGAATTTGGAAACAGAGAAAAGGGAGAAAGTTTGATATTATTTGGTTTTTGGGTTTTTTTTCAAATCACTGAGAGCTAGTAGCCATTGCAAAGATGCATGACTATAAGGCTCCTGTATTCATGTGAGGATGCCTACAGATAGATTTGAACTTCCAGCACATGGCACCCAGGTATGTGAGTGTTAAGGCTGAATCCTGGAAGGCAGCCTGCACCAGTGGATTCGGGTCCTGGTGTGAAACCTGGGTGTGAACGCAGTACAGCTCCGCATAGACACAAGTTCAACTTAAGGACCAGGCCCTGAATATCCTGTAACCCTCATAAGGATTTTGTGAGGATTCATCCATTGGCAGTTGCAAAGCATGCTGCAACACTCAAACAGAAGATCATTGTATTGCTATGTTAAAATTTATGTCCATTTCTATGGCTGGACTGTCTAACAGACAGGTCTCATGTAGAAACCAGTTATGTTGGCTAGCACTGGTTTTCTTTCCAGAACTGTGATGCGTAGGCCATAAAATGCTAAATGGATTATAAGACTCTCCTCTCTTCCATTTGTTCTCCTAAACCACTAATATATTTCACACTCAGTTTCCTTCTGATATAATACATACAGTGTAGCTATAGATTAGAGAGGTGTACAGTAATTGCCTGAAAGAGTGATTATCATCTCTTTTCTATATAATTAAGATCAAAGTTTAAATTTCAGATCCTTGATTTTCTCATTATGGTCACCTTACTCATTAAAAAAGTTGGAAGATATACTCCTTGGTAACACACAGGAAATGATTAAGTAAAGACTCTGGCATTTAATCTGGATAATAAAATGAGAGGTGATAATCATTCTTTATTTTTTCTTGAACATAATTAACCTCATTCCTCCAAAATCTGTAGATAATGTATCTTAAATGTCAGCATTTATTATTTAACGCCACTTAAAATTGTCCAATATGTAAGTGGATATTGTAAAACTGAATCAGTGGAGAGATTGTTCTGATATTTGAGGGGGAAAAAACCAACAGGTATTCTCCTTAGTAACAGTGAATTGTCTCCAAGAGGTTTCTGTTTGTTTATTTGTTTACTGGTTTTCTTATATTTTGGTAATAATCAGGAATCACTTCACCTGTTATTGAAATGATGACAGTTTTAGGCCTTGCAACAGCAATCAAACCTGTTTATGCCTCCAGTTAATACATTGTCGGGACTGACAGTAGGGTTGGAAGTGAAGATTTTTTCACAGCTTCAGGAATAACTCATTAAAAGAGCAGAAGAAATGTAGAGAGGCATAATGCAAGTATTGGGAAATACTTGAGATCTGATGTATGGTAGCACTTTGTGTATTAATAGCTGTCTTGCATATCTTTCATTTGTCGCAAAGGATATTACTTGTTCAACTGGCAGCTGTGGCAGGTGAAGGGACAATACTTGGCTACATGGCGAAGTGTGAAAATATGCAGTGGATTCCACTGCTTGGCAGTATGCGTGCAAGGAGGACATCCCTGAAGGCCTTTTTGTTTGGCCAGTTCTTCCTCTGTAAAACAGCTGCAAAGTTTTCTTTATCTGGGATCCCTAAGTCACGTGAATGATTCACTAATCGCCATGCAAGCCATCCATCTAATGCCGGTATTCATCCTGCCCCTGCCGAGTGTGGCAGTATTTTACTGCTCTGTGGTGTTTCTGTTACATCAAAGTCTTTGATGAAGAGTCTTTTCCTTTTGACTCTTTTAGATTTTCTTCCCCATTCTTTGAACTTGTAATATTTTTCAAGGCCCAGAGGGAAAATTCATTTCCCTTAGGCTAAAAGAGGGATAGACTGGAGGGTTACTCCAGCTGTTTCATTTGCAGTAGTGGTCCTGATGCAGAGATGGACCTGCTCGCTCCCTTTCTCTTCGGTCTTGTCCCCAAAAAAAGAAATTGGTAAATAGTTGAGCTAGGATCTGTCCTCTTTCAGCCTCCGCTGCCCCCACAGCAGTACACATCTTACTGTGTGAATTAAATGCTCATTTAATCTTGCTTAGAAAAAGACAAGAGGAGATTCAAAACTTCACCTCCTTTTCTGATGACAGAGGACAGTGTTGCATCTCTTGTTCTCAAAATTGCATTTTCAAAGTCTTCAGCCTCAAGGATTTCAGAAAGAGATTTTAATAACAATTTTATTTTTTGTACTGTGCTATCTACTTCATCCCTGTCTATCACATGATTCTACCCTTGTAATGGAATCACTTCTGGTGATGTCTTAATTTGTCTGGCCATATCTGCAGGGAGGAGTTGTAAACAAACAATCTGGTTTTAGTTGCAGTCTGCTATATCTAAACAGGTTATATGAACAGAGAGAAAACATTTGGGATTTTCTGTCCTCAATGTTTGAGGCTCCTCAAGTTCCCTGATTTTTGACCAGTAATGATGGATGTGGTTGAAAGCTGGTGCTTGCGAAAGAGATGCTCACAAAATCTGAAAATGAAGGGGATTTTTCTATTACACCGTTTGGTTTTTTTTACACCATTTTGCAGAACGGTCTTTCCTCACTCAGCTTCACTGTAAGCGAAAGATGACTTTTATCAGTGGTATTTCTTTGCATAGATTTTATCCTCTGAGTTGTAATCTTTCTCACATATTTGCTATCAAGATACCTTTTCCATATGCTACATCAAATCCACTGTTTTACTGAAATAGAAAGAGAAGTACTGGAAATTAAGCAGTGATGATAGCAGTCATTTGCCATGTATTTTTTAAAATTGTTTCCTCCCCTGCTTGGTCAGCCCTGTAGCTTGTAAAATTCTTATTTCAAATCTTGCCACTTGGTTTTTAAATGGTGCAAAATCTGGAAGAAATTTTGCTGCAGTCATGATAGCAGAGTGACAGAGGAGTATTGCTGAGAGTACAGGAGCAGCAGCCTCTCTGGTGACACTGTATTATCCCCTGTAGGCTGTAACTCAAGTCATGGACAGAGCCTTTAGTTTAAGCTTTTGGTTATAGAATCTGAAAGAACAGATTCTTCTCTTTTCAGCAATATATGAACTTACAATGAGCTGCCCCTTTTTCCAGACAGTCTGAGATGTATGTGACTGCCTTGCAAGAAGCATACAAATTACCCACTAAGGTCAATGAAATTGGTATATTATTGATGGCTTCTGTCTGTTTAAATGGTACCTCACTGGTGAACTTCAGCAGTATGCCCGAGTCATCAGCAGTTGCGCTGCCACGGTGGACTCATAATCCGAGTGTAGTCGCCGTCAAAGACACACACACGGCAGCTCTGAACCTTAAAAGTCAGCAGCAAAAATAAAGAAGGGGAAGTGCAAATGCTGTCACTTACAAGGGAAAAAAAAAAAAGAATCAAGAAGATTTAGGCATATTCTTCATTCTACTCTTGTCGTTTGACTCTGGAGATGATGCCCCTTGAGGGATGTTGAAGAGCCTGTAGATTTGCACAGCCCTTTTGGTGCTGGCTTCGATTTCGCTGTAGTGCTTGGGCTAGTCCATGGTTCCCTTATGGCCATCCGTAGTCGGGTGGGAAGAAAACTGTGTTTGTGTTACACCCAAGCATAAAAGTCACAGACTTTCTTCTAGGCTTACTAGTGGGGTCAAGAAATAATTCTGTGAAGAGTACCACTGAACAGTAGTAGTTCATTGTAATTAGGCTGCAAGTAGTGATAAGCATAAAACAAAACCTGACCTTTGAGATAGCTGTAATCCCAGGACAAACTTCACAAATCAGGCTGTGCATCTATTACTGCACTGTAGTAACAAACTTGCTGTGTAACAGAGCCCTCAGGGTGATGTTCAAACTTGCATAAAGGATTAATACCTTGCAGAAGCCCCATATAAAAGGTTAAAAGTGGGGTCTAAGTAGTGCATGGAATATATGCTGTCTCTCTGTGGAGGACAGAAGCACACCTCAGATAATCAGTATCATTTTAGAGTAGCAGCTGAAGAGTAAAGAGACCTTTTGATGCTAATAGGAATTTTGACATGTACCTCAATGGAAATGGCTTAAAATGACTGTCGCAGGCTACTTACACGGACATTCCTGAAATAAAGTAGCCACTGCAAAATTGCTTCCAAAAGCAGTATGTCAAACAACCCATCATGCAGGAGTGGAAGATGTATAGGGTTTAAGGTCTGAGCCTAAAAGTAGCCCAGCTGTGCCCTCCAGAGAAGGAGCTTGGGAAAACGTCCCTGTCAGTTCTTGCCCACTGAGAATCTTGCTGAGGTCCTGTCGGTTGTTCCTTTCTTAACAGAAGAAATTATCTGAGAGTATCCTCTTTCATTTAAAACTCTCTTTGGTTTTAAGCGCTTTCTGGTATAGAGGAAGGCTTACAAATGTAACAGGACTTCCCCTATTCCTAAGTGTCTTGATGTATAACACACGCACGTATGTATATATAACTTAGATATGTACCATGTATAAAACAAATGCGAACACTGTATTTGTTTTGTTCTTCTGTTAGGTGGGAGAAGAGCAGGCTGACTCGTGATATTTTCACTTGTGTGGGGTGCATTAAATTGGTGGAAAGATACCTAGCCAAACAAGGCTATTTCTGACATATTATCTTATTGTAGGAGGTTGGAAGAACTTAAAAAAAAATAAATGTGATTGGTCTGAGGCTGCTGCTGTTGGAAGTAGTGGTAAAAGCTCTGTGAAAACATCCACGTCAATGTAGAGTGCTTCTCAAAATCTTACTCTGTACTATAAGCAGAAATTGAAAGAATTGTTCTGCTCCTGCTCTTATTATAAATAATAATGATAATATACTTCTGAATCGCATGTTTTCTGTAGAGCTCACTTGACAATCAGTATTTCCAAATTCATAGCAGTTAGCATAATCACAACTGAATTGGTTAAGCAAACAAAAAATGCCCTTCCTTTCTTTTTATAAAGCCAAATATAAACTTGATGCACAAGATATTGGTGAATCAAGCATAACGTAACCAAGTAATTTTGATTTCAGTGCATGATACAGGCACTAGACAGGCAGATCTGACTGAGAACATATGTATTCATCATATGCTTGCCAATTAAGCAAGATGATCTATGTTATCCACAGCCAAAACCAGAATTGAATCAGCACATTATTGTACATATAAGATAGTTGTTATTGTAGGAGATTTTTATCTGTCTTTCCTCCCCCCCAGGTTTATATAAGTCTCTTTGGCAAAATAATAATTTGCGTCTTCATCTTTCACCTTAGACAAGATATTCCCACAGACAGTGTCCAATCTAATTTACATACAGCCAGCACAGACACTTTTACATTTTAATTTGCATTCAAGTGGCAGATGCAGCCTGCATAGAAGTATTTTGCATTTTCTACAAATTTATGGTAGCCTGCTCTCTTATTCTGTGTTTATCTTGGGGGGAAAAATAATGACAAACTTCCCTTTTAAAACTGACATTTTATTTTCTTTGGAAGAAAAATAGTATATTTGGCTTCAATGGAAAATGCTTATTGTTCCTCTAGAAACTGCATTCTCCCATTCTATTCCACCTTTTCTGCTGTAAACCACCTTTTTTTTTTTAAGTCATAAAATAAACTTACACTCCTGCCTGCATCCATTTCTTGCTATGAATTTGGATGGAGAAAATTATATTTTCTCCAGTGTATACTTTAGTCATCTTTGTACTCAATTTCAAAAAATCCATTCAAGGATACAATAATGCAATTATTTTTGTTTTCTAAGATGACATGTTTCTTAATAGTATTATATATCCTACAAAATCGTAATCAGGGTACTGAATAAATTTTCCTTTTTGTCTGTTTAGTGTGACTTAACAAATTCTACATGAGCCTTCTCAGAACTGAGCTAGTCGTTAGTGATCATGGGGGTTTTTTTTTCACTTTATTAACCCATAAGCAGCACTAGGTGCTTTAGTTTTCTGTTTCTTTCTATAAAGTATATTCAGTTATCGGCAACACTGCAACACAGTGGTTATAAAGTTAAAGAAATTATTTTTCTTACTACTGCTGCAGGGATACCAGCACTAGCTAATGTGATGGTATCGATGGGAGTGACAATAATTCAACAGGATTGCATAACCGACTGAACTCTGCCATCTAGGTTAAATAAAATATCGGAGAACGGCAAAGTGCATCACATTGTCAATAGTCTTCGTTTGTGTCTGGTGTGTTGGTATTTGCAGTGATGAAGCTCCAGGCAGCCAGTTGGTTACAGATAAGTTTCACATTGACTGGGACTCAGTGCTTGTCAACTCTGATAATGTCATCGTAGCTCGATTTGATGGCAGAGGGAGTGGATTTCAAGGCCTTAAGATTCTACAGGAGGTCCACCGATGCTTAGGATCAGTGGAAGTGAAGGACCAAATAGCAGCCGTAGAGTACGTATGTGCAAACTTTTCTTCTCTTTTACCCTGCTCCCACCTTGATGAACAAGCATGTTTAACTGAAACTGCCCAGAATGTTTTCTTTGCCTCGTGAATACTGTTAATGTTTATTTTTAATGCATTTGCAATTTTTGAAACAATAGTCTTTTCATTACAAACAGCACATAAAAGGTCAAAGCGGTGTTTGCTTTTTGTGCTGGCACTTCTCTTTGATAAAGGTGTCCTTCGGTGTGCAATCAAAATATGCCATCTGAACTAATTCGTATTTCTCTATATTCCATAGCAAAATTTCTTGCAGTGCATGTGTTAATGTTTAACTGCATTTGTTTTACAATATTTTAGGCGTATGTGAAAGGTTTCCGCTCTCATTTTCACCACAGAGTTCTGGAGTAATTGTACAAAGCGAATGGAGTTATAATGGTGTAAATGAGAGCAAAATTTGGGCAAATACCTGTTATTTCTCATTTACATTATTGTTCTTAGACTGATATAAGTCCACCAGCTGCAGAAAAGAGTCTTTTCCATCTGTGGAGCAATCACACATGGCTTTGACAACACCCTTTACTCAGGTTGCACATGTCAAAGTGGCTAATACCAAGGTCTGGATGGACTTCTTCTGGGGATTCTCAAGGAAAAAAAAAATTAAGTCAGATTTTTTTGGTGCTTCAGCCATTGTATGAGTAGTTAACTGTCTCTGACATGACATACCTGGGCAACAGGGCTGCTAGTGTTCACGTTGGTCAGGAATGGGCTATGATGAGCCGAGCAATTCAAGGTGACCCTTGCGAAAGGGCCACCAGAAGCAGGCCGTATGCTGTGCTGTGAGAACTGGGCTCTCTGCTCAAATACTCCGGGGTTTTAGGCTAAATTACCTCTGGACTCTTTTTGGATGCGTGCATGGGAAAAAGGGAGGGTGCCCTTGGCTGAGAGGAAGCACTGCAGCAGGTTTTGTCTCCTCAAAAGCAGTTGGATTTTGCCCTCAGGTTATTCTGTCTTTTCTGTATAAAATTCACCATTACTGATTAATGGCCTTGATGAAAGAATTAATTATTTGGATAATTATCTAGATTCAAGAGGTTTCATTACCTTCCTTAATACCAAAAAACTAGGCATCTGGTAAAAGCCATTCATTTAAGCTCTAGTTGGTGGAAATTACTGGTATTTCTGGAGAGTGATTCTCCCCAGACTGAGAGAGGTTTCCAACATGGGTGGGAAAGAATGGCTGTTTGAGAGTATCTCTCTTCTTGCCTCTAATTAAGGAGCAGATGTGAATGGGCAATTTAGACATGATGCTCAAATTCAGATATCTAAAGTTAGGTGAGATGAGCCCAACACGCTGTTTGCTATATAGAGAAGGAATTAGAAAGAAAATTGCATTACCCAATGCAATAATACTTGTATTGGTGTAATTTGTTCTTCTGCCTGTTCTGCATGTGTGACAATTCCTGACTGTACAAATAATTTTCTTTACATACTAGATTCAACAAGTAAAATTCACCATTTTACTGTGCCAAATTAGAAAATAAATTTTTTTCTTGCAGATCACTATTGAAGCAGCCCTTCATTGATCCTAAGAGGCTGAGTATATTTGGAAAGGTAATGTACAAAACCAGCAGGATGTATCATCATGATTCTTTAAGAAAATACTATCAGCTCATAAACAAATATATTTATTTTCCTAAGACAATTTCAGTTATTTAGAGAGGGGAAAAAAACCTTCCATAATTTACCGTATATTCTGTATATTAATTTTTTTCTCACAATGGGTATTTGAGATCAATCAGATCAGTTCTGTGGTAGTGCAGTATTTGTGGTTCAGAATCTGCAGGAGAAAGGATTTGTTAAAAAAAATCTACTTTCTTTAGAAAATTTTAATACAGGATTAGGTTTTGTGAAAGCTTGTTTCTTACGCTTTTACATTTGGGCTGCAATTACATTGACAATGGACTTCTAATACAACTTTTATATCTGAATGTCTTACTGACCCTTGAGGTTAGCCGAGTTACAACCCAATGGTACTGTCAGCAACATCCTTTTTGCGCCACCTGCTAGAAATTTCGCCGTTGCTATTTTGTCAGCTGGCTTCACTGTTTGGTATGTCATTGCCTCTAGCATGAGACAGAACAAGGCAAAGGCTTAACCTTTAGTAACAAACTAAATAGCATTTTACTGATGTCTTAAAAACCAGCAACTAGAAACACTGCGTAATTGCTGCTTCTTCTACAAACTAGCATGTGCATCTTTTCTTTTTTTTTAAGCGTTATCTTAAAAATGAAGATGCTTCGTGCCTTAGACCTCAAAGTAACAACAAACCGTGATCGAGTACCTAGACAAACCCCTCAACCATCAGTTATAAGAGCAGCATGCGTTCCGCTGTGAAACCCCTTAGTTCCCCTCCCCACTCTGCTACTGACTTGCTGCATGGCCTCGGGCAAGGCATTTAACCTGCGTGTCTCTGAACGTCCGATCAGGACATTGATATTCACCTCCTGCGTGGTAGCGTTTTGAGGACTAGTTAATGTTTGTGAAGTGCAGTGAAAATGAAGTACTGGTTTGTAGGGCAGCAACCAGAGCTTTTTCAGCTGAGGATGTCTAAATAGGGCTGATTCCATCCACCAGATGATCGTGGCACACATTTCTATTTCTTTTTTGGTGCCTGTTGCCAACGTATACGAAAATACACGTGCATATAAACACCTACATTTTTCCATATCCTCTTCACACAAATGATTGCAAGTGTTATTTCTCAAATGAAATCACTGAGCACCCCAAATTGCTCACTTCTTTCTGACCTCAGAAATTCTTTTCATTGCTACTTGAAAATTCCACTCATTTTCTATAGGAGATTCAGCGGTATCTTGATTCCTAACAGTAATGTGATAAGACACTTACCACAGAGTGTACATTTAAACAAGGTTTTACATATCTGCTAAAGGCTACCTCTTTTTTTTTTTTTCTTTCACAAAATATTACTGCTGATGGTTTTCCTGCATTTATTTGCTGAAAGAAAGATTGAGGAATGAGAAGTGGAAATGTGAGAAAACAAAGAGCAAAAACTGGGAAATTCGATAGGCTTAAACACTGCTTTGAATTCAGGGAAATTTAGCCTTTCCAAGTTAACCTCTCAGAGTTGTTTTCTAGTGTCAAACAAAAATTCATAAAATTTAAGTCAGTTTTAGAATTAAGGAAAAAAATTCTATTTAACAGTTTCTTAGGGTTAATTGTATTTCCCTCCACTCTGCTTATTTTAGAGTCAATTAAAAATCTAAAACTCATTTCCTTTCTACTAGGTAAAACCATGTGATAGGAAAAATATTTTTTTTTTCTTTCTATGCATTAAATTGGGCTTGCTCATGGAAATAGAATATGTACTTTGCTTGAAAATAAGATGGCTTTGGAATTGCTTAATGCTGATCTCATAAAGCCGGGCTTGTGCATACTGTCGTGGAGCTCTTTAAGAGGTTTTAGAACTATGCAAAAATAAAATTCTCGTCACAATCAGTAATGTAAACTAGGCACAAGACTATCCAGAAGGTCACAGTGTGGAAAATACCTACCTCTGACTGTCAGGAAATCTGCCAGTGCCATCGTGCTTATCTCTGTGAGGGGTACAAGCCCAAGTGATGCACGATCCAAGGGCCTTTCTGAACTGTTACACAGCAAATTGCGTTTCCATGTAGTTTGCATTTTTATTCATGGAAGTAGAAAGAGAGCTTGAAAATAAGTTGCAACTTCGCAGCTGACCAGCTTCTTAAAAATATGGCAATTAGGTCGTAACCGCAGAAATCCAGCCGACGAGTGAGGCACCATGTACCCTTGCATCAAGACGTATGAACTGCTTTCTGCATTGTCATTGTGAAGTGCTTCTAAAAATATGATCTCACTGTATAATGGTTTTTTTTTTCCTGGAAAGCCTGGCTGGAAGCAAGGGCACAAGCACAAAGCAAAGAAATTCCCAGGAGAACTAAACCAAGCTCTTAATGAATGCATGGCATAAATAATAAATAACATGACAATAGCTATCCTACGATTAAAATTGTGCTGTGGGGCTACCGGGCCAGACACAAATAGAATATTAAACAAAACGAAAAGTAGAGAACCCAGAGGCAGAGGAAAGTTGCTATTCTCTTAAACTTTGAATTATACAAGTAACCGGTGCTCACTCAGAAATTCTTTCTTAGGTGAAATCTGCTCCTGCACATGGACAATTCTGGGTGGCTCTTGGCCTCCCGGGCTAGAATTTCTGTGGGAAAGGGATAATTCAGTTCCTCACGCTCCCTTGACAAATCCAGATCTTAATCTCTATTTCCCTTAGTGTGTCTGTTCGCTTTTTCTATAGGTTATTTCCAAAGAACACTCTTCTTTGCTTATTTTTCTTAACTGAGGTTAAAAGATTTTCAAATATTCCAGTTCTTCCAGACAAATCATCTGTTCATTAAAGAATTAGGCAGGAAGAACAGGAGCAGCAGGATTCAAAAAAGTCCATAAGAAAACTCTGTGGGCATTTGATGCACAATATCCTTTTTTTTGAGTTGACTGGTAGTTCAGATTTTTCTTTCCCCTGTCATGGGATAATTTCTTCTTTCTGAAGTGTGTTGTGCCAAACACAAACAACAACAACAAATTATCTGCAGAAATCAATTTTCTAGCACTGAAAAGGGAAAACAAAGATGGCAGATAGAGAGATTTGAAGAGCCTGTAATGTATGAGAAAATCATTGATCCCAGACTCCACAATTCAGACTTTCATTTTCTGTGGGTCTAGAACAATTATAGGTGTACAGATATGAATTGCCAGTGTCATTCCAATGAAACCTGTGGTCTCAAGTTAAAGCTTTCATGTTTCCATACAAAGCAAAGCTTCCACGACTCTGTTGTGTCACAGCTCTTCCCAGGGAGGTGGATCATAGACTTTGCAGAGGAGGTGATGAAGACATGTGCCATAAGGACAGATGAATGTGGGGAGGCAAGGAGAGAGCTCCCCCGCTTCTGCCCCATCTCTTCCAGCTCCTTCATGCTGTCTGTGCTCCTTTCTTTGTAAAGGAGAAAAAAAGAAAGCGCGTCCAGAGATTAGCAGAATATTGAGCAATGTGGTTACGTAAGGCTTTTATTTCTGCAAAATAACGCAAGGTCTGTAGACCTCTCTGTGGGATGTTTGACGATGCTGTACCAGAAACCTCTTTAATAGCAATAGGATTCAATCTGTGAAGGTTTAAGTGTCAGGGAACTCCGATCAGTTCACAGGTATCTCCCGTACCCACATTGTCTGTCCTGTCAGCAAAATTCTGAGTGTATCCTGGTAATTAGCAAATATCTACATTAAATATATTAAAAAATGAGTACAAATCTTCCTGTCTAGGCTGTGTTCCCCAAATCCTTACCTTTGTTTTTTTGGGTTTGGGTTTTTTTTTGTTGTAATTTTCAAATCTTTTACTAACTGTAGGCTAGTCTGCCGTGATGGAATTATGGAGCTTAAACTGTAATATACTCATTATTATTAATTACATAGTTTAAAGATCATCACCAGGTCAAATGAGATCTTTACTCGCTCTCAACTTAGGTTTACATTTCCTTTAAAAGCGATTCTTGATGCTATAAATGCGTACTATAAAATGATACCCTTGGATTAGCACAATGGTCTTTAACTTTATTGTTGCTAGAAAGCAATGAACAAACAAATATCTCAATATCATTTCCATTGTTAGGGATACGGTGGCTACATTACATCAATGATCCTGAAATCCAGTGAACGGCTCTTCAAATGTGGAGCTGTGGTGGCACCAATTACAGACATGAAGTTGTACGGTGAGTATTCCCTGCCCTTCACCTGTGTGATAAGCGATTCAAAATACCTTTTATTCATGGAACTGCTATTCATTTTAACTAAGGGCAGGTATTGTAGCACAATTAGGTTTCACCTCACTATCTCATTCTCTCCTTTAAATGAAAGGGCTGCTTACACTGGGACAGTTTACTGAAACATGCAACAGATACATTATTATTGACACCACCAATTTTTGCAAAGGAGTTGTTTCCATTTCCCACTGAAATTCAGTCAGGTTCCCCATTTCCTAAGAATCCTATAGGTATATCAGCCTGAATAAAGACTTAAAATAAGAATGAACATTTTTTAAGGTTAGTGGTGAATTCCTTACAATATCACCCACATCGTCATTCAATCACAGGATATTTGGTTCTGTATGTGGAGTGTTGGGCACAGGCTATGGACTGCGGGCTGTGATACACAGCAAATCAGACCGGGTTACTTGAATGATCTGGGGGTTTTGTGGTTTCTTTTTTACCCATTTAAAAATTGGTTTATATATTATTTTAATATATATTATATCGATATTTTAAAAAATTTTAAATTTAAATGGGGCATTCTGCTTTTAAATGAACATGTCTTTGTTGACTTAATGGCTTAAAGAGCTTCTCCTGACTCTAGATCAGAACTGATGAGTTTTGAAATAGAAGTAATTTTGATGAATTCACAAGTTTTTGTTTTTACTTTCACAGCATCAGCTTTTTCAGAAAGATACCTTGGTGTTCCATCAAAAGAGGAAAATACCTATCAGGTAAGTTAGCATAAACACATAACTTAAAATGGCAATTTTACTCTGAAATTGCAATTCAGTTACACCTTTGTGTGTTTTTTGTTTACTAGGCATCCAGTGTATTACACAATCTTCATGGTTTAAAAGAAGCGAATTTGCTAATAGTTCATGGGACAGCTGACAGTAAGTATTTCCAGGCGCAATTACATTTGGAGTCAGAGTTTCTAATAAGCAGGTGTTCGCAGAGGGATTGAGCACATACCTAGCAAGTACATTTTTATTTTCATTATCCCTCTGATAGGATTTTTTATTTTATTTCACTTGTCACTTCAAACTCTAAAATGATGACGCTTTTCTGTGCTGAATATTTGTACCTTCTAGGTGCTGTATGTTCTAATTTGTTTAGATCTGGTGGACCACCATCTTGCTAGTGAAAGGTATTATATGAATTATTAATAGAACATACATTTTTAATGGTATTTTAAATTCATAAAGATTCTGAAATTGAAGAAAGAATTATCAGTACAGTTGGTGAAGTACAGCACCAAAGTTAAACTTTTCAGCTAATTAATTACAAGGTAGTGCCAAAGCATCTGAAGCTGAAGCTATGGGGAACCTCTTGAATAGCACCAGTACTTTTAGCAGTAGTTTAAGACAATGAGCAAAACCGAGTAAGTTCTAGCACTTTAAATGGAATCTTAAGATGTGTCAATCAAGTGATAATTGGTAATTAGAGATTTAAATTTAACTGCAGCATACTTTTCTGAACTTTCTTAACTGATGTAGGTTTAAAGAACGAGCTTTGATGCAGGCCCGGATTACAGTGTAGAATCTGTCCAGATCCACACGCACACTGCTTTCCCTGGCATTTTCCGGGTGAATGTGGGCGAATACGGGGTTTCTCGCGGCTCAGTCTGGAGGGATAAGCACCTGGCCCTGAGCAGGGCTGAGGTGAGAGTGCCCGCAGGCACGGTGAGGGTGGCACCCGCCAGCCTGTCGCCCCGGCAGCACTTGGCAAAGCCGCGTTAGGGATCCCGAGTGCCATCAGAGGGGTGCAAACACCATCCAGCGGTGCTTCCCAGAGCAGCGGGGAGAGGCACAGGGGAGATACACTGCGTGACTGAGCTGGCATGAGGGTCTCGGGCTTTGCTGATTGTAAAAGGCAGCAGCAATTTCTACCCCTCTGAACTCGGCGCGAGAGGGAATTGGGACTCTGATAGATGTCTGAGCAATACAGCGTGTGCAAGACCGGGACTCTGATTGCCTGCTGCCCTTGCTTAACATCACATCTGGTGACACCGCCCAGCGCGCTTGCAGCCTAAGCTCTGCAGGGTTAGGACATGGTAATAAAGTTGCCTGTTTTCACCACACAAAGATTAAGTTACTGATATGTTGCAGAAAGTCTATTACCTAAAGAAGTATGGGCTGTAATAACCCTGTGCAAGCGGTAGAAAACTCCGTGTGGTTTCCTTTAACACAATTATAAGCTGTCGTGATGTTCAAACAGAAGGGTTTTACACACCTCTAAATTACGGCAGTGTGTGTGAATCGAGGGTGGCGAGAGGAGTCCGCATGGAGCATGGCTTCCCTCGGGCTTCCAGCTGCTTCCCCAAAGGCTCCGCTGTCACACCCTGCGTCGCCCTTACAGGTGGGGCTGCGCGCTTCTGGCCAGAAAGATGGTCAACTGCAGATCCAGTAATTACAGAGGCTGGAAATGTTTTCAGTCAGAGCTGTTTAGCAGATAAGTATTTCATATTAGCATAGCTTTTTCTAATAATACCAAATGTTGTTGTCTTGCAGCTAAAGTCCACTTCCAGCATTCAGCAGAACTAATTAAACATCTAATAAAAGCTGGAGTTAATTACACTATGCAGGTACGTGCAGCTGTGACATTTCCTGTACACATAGTTCAACATTTAACCTCACGTTGCTATTTCTTCCCTGAGAAGGACCCTCCCTGCCACACTGCACTGGTTGTAACTCAACTGGAAGTTGGAACTCCCTTCAGTCCCATTTTCCTTACCGTTAGTGTGGACATCAAGAACTGTATCTTCTTGTCGTTCTTCTGGGCTCTTTCTGCTCTCTCTCAGCTTTTTTCCATCTGTTTATGCTACAACACTATACAAAGTCCTTTAGACTCTTTGTACTATGGAGATACCACTGGTTTAGTCCCTTTTTACTTGAAAAAGTATTGGGTCACATGAAACTAATTTCCCCTTATTTTCAACATTTAATTTTATTAAAAGGCAGCTAAAAGGTGGGAGTGCTGTTCCTTCTCTCCGTAGCTGTATGGAGCATGAGGGAGGTGTGAGGGACAGGCTGGGGAGAGCAGGACAGGGCGTGCTGCGGGCGTACAGAGGGGCCTGTGACCCACCGCGGAGTACGTGGATGTTTCTGGCTGAGGCTTCTGGTTGCACGAAACCTTCCTGAATACGTTAGGCGATGCGAGTTTTGGGTCACTCCTCCAAATCCGTCTGATGTTACACGTTGCAAAGCCCGACCTTAACGAACCTTAGGTAAACCTGTAGTTTCCACTGAAGCGTGGTGGCTCACATCAGGGAGGAGACGGTAACAAGGGGGTTAGCATCACTTATGAATGGAAAAAGACTTTATGTGTGAAATCTGAGTGGTGTAGGATCTGTTCCTGAGGAGAGAGGAAGAAGCAGGAATGAGAGGTCCTCAGAAGAGCCCTGTTGAACTGTTCTCATGCAAACTTGTGATAACCTGAGTTTGAGAAAGCAGCTGAAGCTTTTTGCCTCAACTCACCGCAAATCTCTTCTCCTAAATCCTGTGGCCTGGATTGCTGTGTTCAGCCTGCAAATTTTGCTTCAGCTTCAATGAAATTTCCGGTGGAATTTGAATTAAGAAAGAAAAATGCCCAAATCCACCCTAGGAGAGAGAGACATGATGGATTTTAGATAAGATAGGAAGATAGTTAAAAATATTAATAAAAAGATGTTTCACTGGACATTTAGATACTGGGATACGGAGAGGTCCCTAAAAGCATGAGGTAATTAATCCTCATTGACGTTAATGGGATTTGGATGCCTAGACACTACTGAGAATGCCAGCTAAGTAAACTGTTGTAAGCACAATGAGTGAGAATATAAATTGTTTCACTTCTGCAGATCCCACTGCAGTGGTTGTTTTATGTAAGTTCAAATTCCAAGAGAATGAGTTTTACTTTGAGTTTTATTAGCTTTCCTTGACGCCATAAAACTAATGTTATCATCCTGTTGTCATATAAAGCATTCTGAAGATCAGAGAAAGAAAATTAGAGCCCTAAATATTTGAAAAGCCTTTAAAAAACTATTTACTTTTTTCCTTTCTCCTCTCCTAGATCTACCCGGATGAAGGTCATAACATTGCTTCTGAGAAAAGCAAATATCACCTTTACAGCACAATCCTTGGGTTTTTTAGTGCTTGTTTAAAGGAGGAGACACCAATTTTACCACAGGAACCTGAAGAGGATGAATAAGGAAGCCTGTTTGTGTAGTACTGAAGGGGACTTACTTTGCGGCTCAATAAAACCTTAAATAAAAAGTGACTGTAAGATTGCAGATTCTGCAGAAGCTCAAGGGCAGCTAAAGGATATCACAGTGGAACAGCACATTTACAGACATTGAGCTAATAAACTGGAATTCAACTACCAAGTCCAAACATATTACCAAGGGACAAAACCTTTGCCTTTGTGGAAGGTCAACAGTTGGTTACAGTTTCCTGGAAGAACTTAGTTTTGCATAAGTGTAGGGTTAGTGCATGTTTGTTATGTTAAGCCTCACTGTTGGTTCTGTAAGTGGTTGCTCGTTTTTTTAATTTAAATGCACATCTTTATTCATCTTTGCATAATGCACAACCTATCATAAGTATTATGGCCACTAATATTTTAAAAGGTGAGCTGCAACCTAACACTTTACTGTAATGTTACAATAAGTGCAATTCTTACGCTGTCTATTACACATAAGAAACCACAGAGATAATAAAGGGCACGATATTTTCTCTAGTTTCTGCTCAAAGGGGATATATTGTCTAGTGCATCATATAACATTGATATTGAAAATGATTTTTTTTCCCAATTTCAGCATTTACTATTATTACTGTACCTACTAGTAACCAATAAGGGACTTTTTGGTAGTGTACTCTTGGTCTTTATGTATATACCCAGGACTCCCTCAGCAGAAAATCTTTCTGAGCTTGAAAAATTTTTTTCAAGACACAATTAACAGCCGTAGTTAAAACAATATCTGCAACTGAAATCTTTCCCCAGTCCAAAATGTATCTATTGTTTCCTCAAAATATGTTTGGGTTGTGTTTTGGTATTGTTTATAGTAGTTAATAGTTTGCTGGTTACACTCTAATTTTAGAATATGCTACTTTGTCACATGTAAATTAGATACATAAATATTAAATTATAGTTTCAGATAAAGAAAATTTATTAACAATGTATAATGACACTGAGTAATACTTTACTCCTCAAATGAAGACATATTTTGTATAGCGCATCTTCCTTTTCTTCCATCTGGTCTCAGATGTAATTCTAATGCTCATCAAGGTGGCCACATAGCCAGAACACTCCATTAGTTTTTATTCCAGGGATGCTCATTAAGTCTCTTGCAACAGGATTTAGATTCAGCAGCATCACAAAGAAATGAAATGTTTTTCATTCCAGGCAAAGGAAGCTCCTGACAAGTTAAATTTTATTATTTATTCAGAGACCGAGCCCCTCATACATCCATTTATTTGCCAAGGTGAATTACAGCAATAGAAATTGAAACTATGAAATAAACAAGGCAGCCAGTTTGGGTTTGCAGAATATTAACTCTGATCACCGAAATCAAGTACAATGTTGACTTAATTTAAGGTATCTTCCTGAAGGTATGTGAAAACTCTTGACAGATGCTGTGCCACTTACATGAGAACAGCTGTAGTTTTTTTCTTTCTGGATATATTCCAAATACTTTCCTACCCAATTAAGGTTTCATTTCTTGCAAGATTAAAAAGAAAGTAATTTTTTTAAGGTTAACTTAGACTATTTAAGATGCAAAGTTCTGCATATTTTATGAAGAATGGGAATTGTTTTTAATGTAATCAAAAATCACCTGAAGCTTTTTACTCATTACTTTCTTCTGGAATATTTTCTTTCATGGTTAGCATTTTTTTATGATGCAAATAATTTGTCTGAAAGGTGCGGTTTTATGGAACACTGGAAAGTCTCTGTCTTTTAATGTTTAGTATTTATCTTGTTTTATTAGCAATGTTTAACTATTTTTCAATTAGTTTAATACAATTTTAATGTGCAATGATATCTTGTCTGGGTCCCAGTGTCACCACAAAGTATGGCTTTGCTTTGTGGTATTTATAGTACATATGGAGTACAGATGTACAGTATAGGTACAGTATATATGTATGGAGGCTACTATGTGCACTACAATAAGGCCGTACCAAAAAAAAAAAAAAAANCAAATCCTGTTTTCTATAGAGGAGCAGCATTTTAAAGTCTTCTATTGACTGGGACTTCTAGATTATGATTTCATAAATTCCACCCATTACTTAATAAAAGCTCACCTGACAATACCGATGCTTTTCCTAACCAAACACAGTAAATGAGGTCCTAATGCAGTTTAACTTAATGAGATGTTTTTCCCAATTTGAGCCAAATGCACCCGGAGAAAACCAAACCTGTGTGCACATTGAGCATACGCATGGACTCGGCATGCGGAGGGTCCGTGAAAAGGTTAATTCTTCTCAATATACGCTGGCTGTTTCTCTGTGAGACAGCCACTACGTGTTCATATTTACTACGTTTCACATATATAGCCTTCAGTTACCTGCAAAAGAAAACAAACCAGGCTCACGTCTCAGCAATAGGATTATGCATGTACTAAGGCAATACGTTATCTCAGATCTGTGGAACCCACACCCCGCCTCCTCCTTCCCCCATAGCTCTCTGTTTCAGGCCCCCACTCTCTCTACCCCAGCATCTCACCTCCAATCGTCATCACTTTACCTGCATATGAAGGTGGCATGAAGACATGGCTTCTGTAAGAATGCTTTTGCCAGGACTGGTATGTTTAAAAGTGTGTTATCTGAAATGTGGGTTACCTGTGTGGAAATGTAGTATGCTTTTAATGTTTTTAATATTTCTCACACTGTCCTACAAATACAAGTATTTTTCTATAAATGTGTATATGAGGTTAAGCATCAAACCCCGATTGATTGGTCTTACTAAAATTTTTATGTATGAGTCAAATTCAGATATTGCAAAAGATACTGTATTGCAGATATTGTATTTGCAGATGCAGCCTCTGATTCTAGTTAGACTAAGGGATTTGGCGCAAGGGGAGATCCAGAGCTATCTCTACTCTTGCTACTTCTTCCACTTCTGGCACAACTGGATATTGTTATCTGTCAGAATCTACATAACATAACTAATGGCACTCATTAATTAGTTTATGTGATCTGCAGTATTGATCAAGAATTAGTACACGTTGCACAGAAATGGCCTAAAAAGCATAGATTTTTTTTGTAGCTTATCCGTTGTTAAGCACTGTGATGACATTTTAGGTCTGAAAAATTACTGTTTGATTCAGCTGTCCATAAAATATGACACTTACTAGACTAGATCTATTAATTTATGGAAAGCTAGGGAATCAGCATATCCATTTACTGCTTGCTAGAGCTTATCTCTGCCCTCTTCTTGATTTCCTCTCTCCTTTTTGTGCTATTAGGACTTGCAAAATCTATGAAACCTGTAGGTCATATTGAAATTTCAATTATATTACAAAATCGAGAGTAACTGCATGTCAATTGGAATATTTTTTTCCAGATTGTTGAGTACAAAGAAAGGCTGATTATTTTTAAATTCTTTTTTTTTTAATTTTTTCGCAGTGAGGACAGAATTATTTCTGACCTGGTTTGATCAACGCCTGCTATGATTTCCTATAACAACTGCTCGTTGTTCTTATGTCTTTGGCATATGTAGATCTACCCATGTCTGAAAATGATTGCCTCTGTTCTCTCAGCTCTGGCACTTACTTTGAGTATGGAGTCAGTTAGGTTCATTTAGTTGAGAAATTGTGCCTTTTAAGACAGAAGAGCTTGTATTTGATCTGAAGCCAAAGATTCTCCATGGAAACTTGGGAGTGTTGGCTCCTTTAATAAAATGTGGAGGATACAAGGTGTGACCTAGTATCCCTTCTTGCAGGTTTATTAGATGTTACTGAAGAAACCGAAACAAGAGAAAGACTGGCCCAAAGCGAGTGAATACCACTTTCTTTTGCACAGCCTAAAAACACATAGGCAAGGTGCAGTGTTCCTAACATTTTATATTTACTTCAAGTAACTCCTGCTGTCAAGTTGGTTGCCTCTGGGGAAGGAAGAACCTCACTGGTATTGATTACTGGTGCATCTTCTTCAAAACATCTTTCAGTACCGTTAAGATCACTCTTTTTTTTTCCTTTGAACGATTTCAAGAGTGCTTCAGAGAATGGGGAGCTCGTGGGATGTGGCTAAGGAGAGTCACAACTTCCAAGGTGCCTGGAGCTTTGAAAAGAAAAGAAAGGATTTAGTTAAACTTCTCCGTTGCGTTTCATACATGAAAGTCAAGAAGGAGCCTGGCTTCAAGGAGATTGGTGGATGGCAAGTGTTGGGGATTCACTCACCAGGGGGTAACCCAACATGCTTCCCACAAACCTAGTAGCAAAATTTTGCAGTGGTAAGTAAAATAAATGCCTGCTTTCCGATGCCTGAAAATTACAGTGCTGTTAGATAAAGTCGATCAGCTATTTGGATAGAATTAAGGAACTTAAACCACCTGGGTGTATGCAGTCCAAAGTTTCCATTAAACTTGGGACTAGACTTCTTGCCTGTATAATTAGTTTAGAAATCCAATATTCTACCTTTACATAAGTCTAACTCAACAACAACATTGATTTAATAATGGCTATACCCCATGAGGATACAAATGATATGTACAATTCTTTTTAATTAAAATATCCCATAAAGTGCTAACAGCCCATTTTTAGATTTCATGACCAAAGAAAAGAGAAAAGCTTCTGATTGATAAAACTGGTAGAGGGAATTTATTTGGTAGGAAGATACTCAGGAAATATTTCCCTAAGGAAAGTTATTAGAAAAAATGTTTTCTGCTAAAATGTATTTTGTTTCATAAGTGAGCTCAGTGTACAGCTGCCAGAACGCTTCTATGAGAATTTAGATGTTGATGTACAGCTGATGTCCAAAGGGCTCAGGTAGGAAGCAGATACCTGTACAGGCAGAAGGTCCCATCCTCCACCCAGAGCAGAGCCTTTGCAGCTTTCTCTGAAGGAGGATCGTGGTCTACGAGTTCAGTCCACCACAGTCCTGTGTGGATCCAGGACTATCCTCAAGGAGGGAATCGAAGAGCTTAGCAATAGCAAACGGGAAGAGCGGGAGATGCAGCTAACAGCAGCAAGCAGCACATCAGTGCTTCATGAAGAGGCCTCTCCACAGTGGGAACACAGAGCAGGGTGCTGTCTGCCCCACGTGGAGACACTGAAATGTGGCTCATAAACAGCATTAGGATGAGACTCTTCTCTGTCTTAATATGATATAATGAGAGTATGATGAGAAGGTTTAATTCCTTTAGTATGCTGATGAATATTCATTAATTATAGCAGAGACCAAACTTGTGAGGCTGAGTGCCAAATGCATCCAGCACTATGTATGTGCAGAACACAACATCTGACAAGAAGACCATATCAGAGTCTTCTCTTAATGGTTGATTTGCTTTACCCTGACACTAGAGAAGGAGTTGAAGAGCACCCATGGAGGAGAGCACCACCCCAAAGGCCTCCCTGGGCAAGGGAGGAGAGAAAGGGAGCTGGGTGGTTGAAAGGAGAGCCTCCTCCTCTGCTTGCCCTCCTTGGGGATCAGGGAATCTTTCAAGGGAAAGGCTTGGAGTGAGAGTTGAGGTTGAGAAAACTGGTTCTCAGATCTCCTGTCATGCCCCTACGGGGCTGTTCTGGAGAGGATGGGCGATGAAATCCTGCCCTTCAAAGGGAGAAAGGAGAGAGAGGAGTTTCCTGCAGTGGGCCTGGGGATGTGCTTGTGACCCTGAGGTGTTTGGCAGCAGGTGTTGGTGCTTAGTTGTGGGAGAGGGCAGCCCCTCCAGTCCTTCACCTGCTGTGCGCTGGGCAGGGAAAGAAACCGTGGTGGAAACCATGTGGGACCAGCACTTCTCTGCCCTGCCTTGTGAAGGGGCTGGAGGCACGGCACTCTGAGGGAGCTACTGCTTATCTAGCCATGGATCAGTTATGATTTTTCTTTATTCTTAATCCTATTTTATGTTTTCAATAATTATGTTTTTTCTCTGAGTCTTAAGACTCTTCCCAACTTTACGTATATTGAATTAGTTTTACATTTTAACTGGGTCATTGTGTGTGAAAGCAAGTGATAGCAATTTAAAATGCAATAGATGGGGCTGTGTAACTCTACAAATGCACCCCACAGAAATCTGTGTGAAGTAGAAAAACAGAATGTCTGCTACCCAGTATAGAAACAAATAGGGCTGACTGGAAGGAAGAAGCTTAGAAATCTGCAAAGAAAATTTTGAATCTTCTTTTTATTCCAAACAGGGCAAAACTGAAGGAGGGAATAAATAAACTCAGCAAACCTTCAAGTCTGATTTAAATAAGATTTTTTTTTTTTTTTTAAAGTTCAAATGAAAATGCTCCTGAAAAGAAGAGGGTCTGTGGGTTGTTTCCATCCCCCACCCCCAACACTTGTTTTAAAACAGGCAGAGACCAGCAATCTGCTGTCAAGCTTGTCTATGACAAATCCAACCTGCTATTCTTTGGCAAAGTATCAAAGAAATGCTTTGGTGGGGAGAGGAGCACAGTCCTTAAATGCAAGCTGTTGAGGATGGACTAAGCAATAGTGAATTCTCAGTAAGGGGCCTTCATGTGGAGTATCTGAAATGTTCAAAACCTCAAAACCCCTACTTTGAGGGTGGCAAAAGAGAACTACAGCTGAACTGAGCCATCCCTGAACAGAAGGCCTTCTCCTCCTCCTCCTCCTCCTCGTCCTCCTCGTCCTCCTCCTCCTCCCTTTTAAAAGCAAAACAAAGCTTTGACTGGGGTATTTGACAACTAAATATCTGTTCAAACATAAGGACTGAAATTGTGAGTTGGGATTGCTGATTGCTCATGGAAGATATTTCCAGGTCATTACTATTCTACAGTTAACTGTTAATGTTATTACGCCCACCCAAAGTGGGTAATGGGCAGAGGCAGCAGATATTTTGGCTCCTGCTATCAAACAGGGACGCATTGCAGCCTTGGGTGTCACCCACGGTGCGTTACTGGTTGTACCACCACTGATAACACAGGCAGTGCTGGAGACCAAGCTAAAGATTTGTCAGCTCTTCGATTTTCCTCTGTATAACCATAATACAAAAGAATGCAGGGACTGGTGGTGGGAGGGAGTATGGCAGGGAAGGTCTGTGCCATGGTCTTCTGTTGAGGTGAGCAAATCACTTAAATACTGGCTGAAACCCCTTGTTTCCCCTCTAGAAAAGCTGATACCAGGCTCACAAGGATATGCTGCAACAGGTAGTTCAATAATTTATATAAGCTGTTTTTGAAATATGGTGATGGCAAGGCAGAGAAATGTGTGGTGCATCTTTTACACATGATCCTTAAGATAGCAGAACTGTCTGAGCTAAACGTATGTTTTGGAAAACCAGCTTCCATGCTTAAATGACATATGGTGCTTTGACTAGAAACATTGCTGTGGGTAAGTCCCATAAATATAGTGTATTTTAGGCTTAAACATTTAAATGTTTCAGGTTTATAAATGATAATTTTTCTGTTAAGGATTGGCTTCCTATCACATTAAAAGTCTGTGTACATAATGTTATAGCTAAACTCTTCATCTTCCCAAAGAAGCCTTACCACTGCTGTGCTCAAAATCTTTATGCGCAAGGAGGAAACACCTCATATACAAAGACAATAACTTATTGTTAGTATATCAGTAATACATACTTCCTCCCGACCATGACGTTTATTAAGCTTTTGGGACTGTGGCATCCTCACCTGGGTACAACCAGAGCTACAGCAAATCTTGTCTGCAGGGACAACATATGGGGGAGAAGGGGTGCAATTTTGATGGGGCTCTGGGGCTGGGTTGGCTGGTGCTGCCAGCAGCAGGGAGCCAAGGGGATGTTGGGCTCTCTCCTGTCTCTGCCCCTTCCTTGGGCTCCCGCAGCACCCCCTCAAGTGTCTTGGCTGTTGCAAGTGAAGATCCTTTACCCGTTCCCCACCTGCTCCAAACACCCTTTTTTGCTTTCCTGAGACTCGTGTGCCGTGCCTGCCTGTTGTGCTGCGCTGTTGGGTCCGCTCCCAGGGCAGAGCCTGTGCCAGGACTTTCAAAGGCTCAGCAAAGCCCCGGGCTGTGTAACGCTCAGGGTTTAAGCCACGTGCGTGCCTGCCATGAGCCTGTGAGATGCCTTAGTTATACATAGGTTGACTCTCTGTTGCTGTCTGTACTTCTGTAGGCACAGACGCTTGAGCTATGCCTGCAGATTAGCCACTATAAGTATCCTGCTGGTAAGGACCTGTCTTTGTCAGCTGCTTGACGCTGGAGAGGATGAAGCACTCCTCATGTGGTTTGCCTCTACCGAGGTGATGTATTACAGGTATCTGCCATATCTAGCCCCTTCTGTCCATGAAAGATGGATTTAGGATTATAGTTTTGATGAAAAAATAATGCACTCAACCTGAGGATGTAAAAATAAATTGAGTGATAAGCATCTACTCTTTGGCAAAACAATATCTTTTATAGTTTAATCCATCTGCAGAGTTAACTTTGACTGTCAATTAGCATTTTTCAGCATATCAGTCTTGGCTCCTCTGTAACTGTCATAGTGTGAGTGCGGCACCCTGGGAAGGTAAGAGAGCATATCTCGGAAATATTGGTATGCAAAACTGCATTATAAAATATGGCTAGCAATCAATTTGAAAGATTTCAGAGCATTTTTCTAGAGTCCTAGCTGAAGCTTGTAATTTCTACAGATAAATATTTATATTGTTGCTACAGAAGCCTCCAATTCTTCATCAGCTCCTGTGTTGGGTTTTGCTCAGTGGCAGACTTTGGGGGTGTGTGTGTGGAATACATGAGTATATGTTAACTGAAAGCCAAGCAACACTGTGTAACACACTTGTCATGTGTCACCCCTCCAACAGTGGTTCCAGCTTCCATTACTTGAATTTTTTTTTATTTTTTTTTTTTGAACCAACTCTTGAATCCAAGCAAGCTGTATCATTAACCTGCACTTCATCCAGCTACTGCAATAGGAGACTGGAGCTACAAACATTTTGTTTGTAGAGGAAGAAAAACAACTCAATGCCTGCTGAGGTATCTTAGTGTATTTTCACAGAAACGTACAAAGCCATCTTGGTTCTAATTCAAGATATCTGATTGTTCTGAATATTAGTTTGAGAAGGGATGTCTGGAAGGGGTAGAAACAAGTTTTCAGTCCTTTTTCCCCTTCTTTATATCACTGCTACAGGCTGCTTATTATGGAAGCTGTACTACATTTGTATTTTGTCCCAATTAACCTGCCACATTCTCTAAATGAAGCTTGTACAAATGTTGCCATGCATGACCACCAAATGTCACTACAGCTCAGCACACTCAATAGAGAGTTGGCGGGTTTATGTTTTCTTTATTATAGCATTAAATTGATTATTTATGCATTGATTATTAGAGCAAGTTCATCAATTTTATGCTGTAACACAATTTGTATTGAGCATAGTTTAAGACATGTCAAAGTATAAAAAATATGCATATGGCTGGACATTTCTGAATTGCAAAAATGTGAACCAGAGAGAGAGAGCAAAACCTGAAAGCTATTTGTGACATTTAATGACCATATTAACATCCCTAATAGTAAATGACAAGGTAATTAAGGTGGTAAAAATATCCCAACAAAAGTGGTTTAAGCAATTACAATAATGTCATGAAAGTAAAAGAACACATCCAACTTGAGGAGGGGGGGATCTTGGATTGTCCAAGTAAATTGATTATTCAGATTATCAATGTCTCATTTAAGTATCTCCAGCTGTAAAATGTAATGTATGAACTGGCACGTATGACTGTTTTAAGAGATGCAGAGAATTTTAAACTCCACTGGGTGATGCAGAAATGTATCTACAGGTGAAGCAGGTACCATGGATACAGAATAGATTAACAGGGATGAGAAAAAAAGGGGAATGAAGTTTTACATGGTTGTTGCTCTGTGGGAAATCTGTGCTGGACCCAGATTACTGGAGAGTCTAAACCCAAACCTAAGGACTTGATGTATAGAGAGGAAGGTTCTACTTGATGTAATAGTGTATTTATAAGAACTGTCAGTTTTCAGTACAAAAAGTTGGATGATTTTGTAGCAAAGTTGATTGATAAGAAGCCAGAGATATGTAGATCTAATGCTGCTACTGTGTTGTGATGTCTTTAGATAAAACTACAGAGAAGCTCCCATGTCACAGTATCTGCTGTATCTGCATGTGCCTTCACTGTATCTTGATTTTCCAGTTAATTCTGGGCATAATATATCCCTGTGATGTAGATGTACAGGACATAACACACTCAGGTAGCAGGGTCAGGATGGTAAGACAGAGACAGTGAAACTGGAAAGATACTTTTTATTTTTTAGATAATACATCTCCTCTTGTGAAAAAGGGCAAAAACCTGGAAAGTGAGGCTTCTGGAGGATGTCTCTGTGGTCATCAGCACTTTTCCTTCCTTCAGAGCACGAGACACATTTGTGTTCAGTTCTGTGTGCCACTAACCACAGTTTGCAAAGTAAGGAGAAGTGATAAGACCTGCCCTGTGCTTGCTTCCAAGGGACTAAGACCCAAAATGCACAGTTGTAGAAGGGGTTTCTTTTAGGCTACCAGCTGTTATAGTTCTGCCTGAAAAGGAGAAATTCTATGGTTGCACTGAGTAGAGCTGAAATACTAGTACTAAAAATGGGTTTGAGGACTGAAGGTAAGTGATGCAACTAATTTTGGGTGGGCTACAATGCCTTGATGCCAAATCATACCTGGATGAAGAAGCCAAGTGGCCAGGCCACTTGTATATTATAATATACAAATAAACCAGCTGTGCCAGCTGTTGAAAGGCTTCAAGAAAAGCAGCAAGTCAACTGAAGTCAAAGACAGTGTTCAGTGCTGTAGGGATTTGAAACTGCAGCATGGGCGCCCAAAACATCTTGATTCCTTGATTTAAAGTGAGGGCCTGAGTCAGGGAACCTGAAGGCAGCAAAAACCTCAGCTAAGCAGGTGGGGAGCAAGTCTGCAAGCCAAGGAACTTTCTCTTAAATGTTGTGTTATTTATCTAACCAAACACAAGGTTCCCAAAGGAACCAGAGGGACTTGGCTCCTACATCGTTTAAAACTTACAGCTCAGAGGTTTATTTCTGTAATAATGTTGATACCATAGGGCTCATCCAGAGCTTACATCCTGCCCTCAGCCCCCTTAAACTCACTGGCTGTACTTGGGCAGGTCCCGCGATAGCCTTCTCTGTACCCGGATGAACATGCTACCTCAGCCTGTGGGAAACAGCCTTGTGGCAGGGATGCAAGATCCCACAGTTTCCTGCGCTCTTCACAAACGTCCTGTTTATCCAAACCACCCTGGTTCCTCTGCTCCTTGGATTCCTCTGTGAAATGTGCATAACGCTCCTGTCTTGTCTTCTCCTTTCTTGTCACATGCAGTTTTGTTTTGCAGCTCTGGAACAAGATTATCTCTTGCTAAATAGCTGAAAAAATACTTAGGAGTTGTTTATCCTGCCCGCTTCCCTGACACTCCCCCTTCTCAGTTTTTTTTCTGTATTTTAATTATTCTGCTATTTGACATTCATGTTTTTCCTTAACATACATCCTACTTCTATTCAGACAGACAGAAGCTGAACCACTATCTTTATGGGTGAAAGCATTTTCACAAAGTTTTTCATAAGAACATAGCTAAAACAAACTTCTCTCTCCAGGTGAATGCAATAACGCTTTATTACACATCTCAAAATGCCTACTACATGAAACTGAAATTCTGCTGAAGATCATAAACAGTAAAACCCCTACTTTTATGATGAAGTACAGTGCCCAAAGAAAAATATCTAGAGAATTGGCTTGTTCTGTTCCCTCTCTGCACATAGATGCTCTTTTTGTCCTTCAAGACCAGAGAGGACTCTGACCTGAGCTCCTTAGCCTGTTACAATGCAAGAATAGATAATTGATGGATAATTCAGGAAAGAGATCATCTGGCAACTTAATTTGTTTCTATAGCAATTAGTTAAAAAAATGCACAAAACAATAAGGCTAAATTTTTCTCAATATAATTGCACTTAAAACACGTCCAAGCAAAAGATTATCCTGCCTAACTGGTTGTATTGACAGCTTTGCAGTTGGATTTCTGTATGTTAATAGTAGCTAGGCTTCCTTTCCCAGTCTCTCATTCAGTATGGCACTTAAATTTAGAGCAGCTAATGAGAGGAGCACGGACATGGTCCTCTCATTCCCTCTCTGTTAAGCATACTTGATGCCGTGCGTGTGCTTTCTGCCGGATGGTCAGCCTTGCTGCACCCCACCGTCAGCTCTGCAGCCAGGACCTCTGTGGTGGTGGTGTGGTGGTGCTCTGCCTGAGGTATGTGGCTTTGTGAGAAGGCTCGTAATAGTGTTGTGATCCGCAAAGGGTTGCGTTCAAAGCCCCATGAAGTCAGCGGGTACTTTTCAGTTGCCTTCAATGGGTTTGGATCAGACCTGTCCTGCTCTCTCATCCTAACGTCTCTACCCTAGTGTGGTGCAGATTGTACAGTGACAACGCAGAAGGAACCACATTGCTCTTATTACAAAATACTGAGCAAATACTAAAGAGTTCTTTTATTTCCTTTGAAAGGAGAAAATCACCTATTACATTTGCTAAGGTATTTTTCGCCGCATCTGAATGTGCTAGAGGAGACCAGAGGCTCAGGATTTGTCAGCTGCGCTCGAGTGAAGCCACTGCAAACTCTGATGGGGATTTTGAGCACTGATGGACACAGTATTGTTCTCTCACTGCAGATTCTTTATGTGAGACAATAACTTCTTACGTGGCTTATTCTGTCCTGAAACTGGAAATATCTCTTTTGCTGTACGCTATGCACATGCTCTTTCTTCCAGAATGAAAATACAAAGCGTGGGAATCCACGCCTTGCTTACCCATTTGTGAATAACCTCTCTAAAGAGGAATGTTGAGGGTTATTAGGGTTTGAGCCAATTTTGTCTGACTTGTTTTAACAGTGTCCTTAATCCATTTCTGGCCATAATGAAGCACAGCTCTTCCAACCTGAAAGGCCAAGCTACTGATCCAGTGAAATTGCAAAGATAACCTAGCTTGGAAGAACAGAGTTTACATCATAAATTTCCAAATGTATCACAGATTTACTTTTGACATTTTATATTATAACACAATAGGAACACCAGCTTACTACTAGGACTTCTGTTTCCCCTTTTGTGAAGCAGAGGAATAGGCACACAGTGCTGTGAAAAAGCACAAAAAAGGAGTGATTTATTTACCTTAAATACTTAACTATAATGTATTGGCATATTACCTATTTATGCTGTATGAACACAGTTTTTGCGGGGATAAGGGCAAAGGGATTAAGCAAAATAAACTGTCTGCATTATATGTATGGTTAAATAATTACGTGTATTGATTCTTAAAGCATTTATGTTCAGCAGAAGTGCAGTGCATTACCACTGTTGATTGCACTCTGGTTTATCAGAAGGTGGGAATAAAAATCAGGAGGAACTTATCACTGCCTTGCTACTCCCAGCTGAGCATCTCCTCCTGGGTGCCTGGTGAGATTGGGGTATGGCATGGAAGCTAAAAACACTGACATGGGTTTCTCCTGGTTGATGGGCATCCTCAGTGATGACAAGGTTGAGTGCTGTGTGGAATCGTAAATGTGTAGCAGAAGCAGAGGAGGAGGAATAAACAGCTATCGTGGTAATTAAGTGGCCCAGAGAAAACTTACCAGATAAAATATTCCTTTCCTTCAGTGGCTGCTGCATCTCATCCCACATCTGTTGTGGTTGTTGCCTGTTTCATTCCTTTTTGTTTTAACATACTTCTGAAATTTTACCATAGACTCACTGGAAAAGAAAAATAACTGCTTAACTTCCCTCCCTCCTACTGTTGCCCATATTTCCCTCCTCCTGTTTACTAGTGAGGAATGAGGTCTTTTATATTTCCCTTGGTCATCCTGATGCGTAGGTAGGACATGGCTAACTCACAGTGCTAACTTCTGTGTAACTGCTGTGATTTTCCATCTCCATCCTCCCCAAGCCCTTTCGGATTTTTCCTGAGAGACTGTACATACCAGCTGTCATGGGTGGGTGACAAGGAAGAATAATCCGGTGTGCGAATGCCCAAATGCTACAGGAAAAATCTGCTCCTGCACTCTTCTCATTACCCATGGACAGGAATGACTTCTAGCTGGTCTCTGCGATGCTGAATCACATCGGCTGTTTAAATGAATCTATTTTGCAGTCTACCTGTGGCAGAACTGCTGCAATGTAAATGGAGAATTTGGCTCCCTCTGCTATGTGTAATCAGTGACTATTTTTAAACGGTCTCCATGGAACCAAAATATGCTCCCTCCCGACCCCACCTTGGCAGTGTTAGGGCTGCTGGCACCTACCTGGTGCAGAAAGGCATGCGGGACCCGGAGGTGAAGCTTCCCTGAGCAGGAGGTCTCCTTCTCTGTAGCACACTGGAAGTGCCGCTGCGGTGCGTCAGGGTTCCAACTTTAAAAATGAACATTAAATCTGGTCTTGAGTTGGTCTAGAAAGAGAAAGGCTGTTCCTGATCTGGCAGAGAAATTATCAGAGACTTAATCTGTTTGGTGTTGGTTATGTGAAGTACCTTTCATGTTCTGTGCAGGCAGAGGCTTTAGCTGGTATTTCTGAGGACGCTTCTTCAGAATGAGTAGGAAAATGTTCTCTGGATTTGTTGGGATAAACTAGTGTTTCATCTCCAGTCTCAAGAAAACCTCTTGCCTTGGTATTTATATGGAAAATTCTGCCTGTATAAGAGATTGAAATGCTGTCTCTTCAAGAGATTGAAGGTCTCTAACACCAGTAATCAGTATGGTTTTCAAGACCCATTCATCCTTAAGCTTCTCTCAGTGACATCCCTGCTGTCTCTCTAGGAAGCATCTCTTGATGAACACGGTTTTTTTTGTCCTGCTGTTGACAGCTCTGTTTCCTGCCAAAAACTTATGTTCAGGAAACATACTTGTATAATATTTTGAGCTCTTTATCCTGATGAAAACTAATGAGACATTTGTATTTGATGGGCATTCAAAACTTGTAGCCTCCTGCTGTATTCGTTTACAGTCCCCCCAGCAATCGATACCATGAGCCAAATTCCCTGAGAATGATGGGCATTTTGTACTCTGCTGGTACCATAATCTTGTCCTAAAGCCTGCTTAACTTTGGTGGATCAACTGCATTGATTTGCCAGAGCCACAAGCACTCAGAGTAAGCCACTTTTCTTCTCATGACACTGGTCATCCAGGAAAGCAAAATAGCCAGAATACCTGTGGGGTCACATTGATTTTCAGCTGTGCTGCGAACCCTTATGGGGCTCTGTGTCCTGCTGCTTTGGAGACATGTCCTCAGAGAGGTGGCGGAGGAAGGGCAGGAACAGGGTTTGTTCTATTTGTAATGGCTTTGAGTAGAGATCCTTGAAGACACTCTAGTTTGCGTGTTAATCTAAAATGGGCTACTGTTTTAATGGCTTGTGCTTGTATTCACAAGACCACTGGTTTTCTATGCAACAGGGATGTGTAAACACAACTTGGTGAAAGGTGTAGTAAAAAGAATATAAAATTGCAAGTCAATATTTACTTTAATAACAGAAGCGACAGAGGCGCTTGGGGGCAAAGTCAGCCACTCTTGTTTGAATGATCCATTTATCAGCTTTTGATAGCTTGTTTGTTCTGCATCTGCTGTGCACAGTACAATTTTGTATGCAGGTTTTTCTGTGACACTGATGAGGGCTTGACAGAAAGGGGGATAACAGGCTCTCTCCTATGAAAATTAATGAGCCCTATGGATTTCCTTTGGATTCCCTCTTTCCAAAGTCTCATTCAGTGTTCGGCATGGATGTGAATTAGCACTATATCCAGCAAAAGGAGTAGGTTACATGCGCAGTCCAGCTTCTTCTCCACATGCTGTCCTCCATGCTGAAACAGTTCCTTCTGGACTGGTTTACAGGGTGCAATGGCTCAGCTTCCACCTGCAGGTCTGTTTGAGGTATGAGTCTTCAGAAGATAGCCTGTTATTACTGGGTAAGTAAAAAGGCTAACCATGCGCTATGCACAGTTAGATTGATGAAGTGACACAAATCTTGTTACTTGCAGTCAATAGCATGGATGTGATGGCTCCAAGTTGGATTCTCTGCTTTCTACCATCTACCGTAGGTATTTCAGGATGCAAAATCCTGAAAGCAGAAACTGCTTCACCCAAAATGTCTACAATGCTTTAGTGGTGCTGTGTTATAATTTACAGGAATCTAAATGAGCTTTCAGATGGAATATATAGAAATCTTCCAAGAAAGCAGAATTCTTTCCAATACCATGTGATAATCACTGCTTTAGGGTGGATTTGTAAATTTAGGCTGCTAAACACTAATGTGTGTGTGTAACATACTGATTCTGTTACTAGTTTGCGTAGTGTTATTTCTCTATTTAGTTCCCTTGTTACCAGATTTGCAAATGCAAATCCCCATTTGGGAAAGCAGTGGAAATAATGGAAAGAAGAGCTCACTTCGAACATGCACCCCCATGGTTTATATATGCAAAATGATTATCCTTTGTAAATGAGGTCCTGGATTTCTTGAATACAACTTTCATCTTAGGGTATATAGATCTGCACTTCATTCCAGCATCCAGAAGCAACACAGTTGATTGTACCCTGAGGTTTTGCTTTGCTGAATAAGCCTTTAAGAGCACAGCAGCATGTATGACACTTCAGCAAGCAATATAGATTCTCAAAGTTTAGTGCAGGAGGAACCATTAATCTAGCCTTCTTTTTATTTCCATTCCTTATCTTATATCCATTTACCGAATAAATAGACTTTAATCCAAATAACTTGGGGTTATTTAAAAGATAAGATTGTCTAGAGAATATGCTTCTGGAAGGAAACTAGTTTTGATTTGCAGGGATCAGGAGATACTTTCTGTTCCACTTTTTCATAAGCAAAGAGGATAAATACCATATAGGATTTGGGGAAGATGTGACATTTTTAGAGATGTTAATGCTTCTTTCTTGGATCAAGTAATCAGGAAGCCGAATGAGGAAAATCAGCTGATGATTTAGTTGTGAGTAGTTCATTGATGCTTGCATATGATTTTGCTGTAGAAGAGTCTATCTGTATCAATGAACATCTATTTTTATTCAACGTCCTCAAAGATGAAAAAAGTCACACCCCAAACACCCAATATGGTAACTTTTATCTTCTGTAGGATAACAGCATTAAATGAAGAAAAGCAAAAGAGCAGCTTGCAGGGGCATAGAAGTTGTTTATAGATGCTCTATTACATACCTAGAGTAAATGTAAATACCTTGTTTAAAAAAAAAAAAAAACAAAAAAACATGTTTTTTAGAAGAGGAAAAAAAAAAGCCCTCCAACAGTGTAAAAAGTGCTATTAAGAGTAATAAAGATACCCTTTAAAATATTAATTAAATACAAGAATGAGAAAAATGGGAAAAACACATAAGTTCTGGTAGCTGAAGTGTATAACCACATCAGATGGATCAGAAAAGAATTTGAGGCATGGCTTCCTGAAGGCCTGAAAGCTGATGATGGAAATCGTCACGAAACCTGGCAAGGGGAAGAGCCCGCGAGATGCTCCTGGGGCTGGGGTGGAGGTGGAGGAAGGGGCGTAAGGGAGCATCACAGCCAAGTCTAATGGCTCTCTGCACGAGAGCTCGCAGCAGAGGTGGGAACCACGCTGGGCTGAGGCCGAGGAACTGCCCCATGCTGAGACCTCTAGAAACGTTGTTGTTGTTGTTGTTTGGTCCTTGTTACTCCTCGAGGAGCATAGGGCTGCAACAACACTATGCCACCGAACCCGGTGGGATAGTGTTGTTGCAATTTCTGTAACAGATTTTGTTTTTTACATGATTGGGTTGTTAGCCCAAAACAAAACCCCCAACCTGGAGGGCCAGGGTGCAACATTTTAGTCTGGCCCGACAAGGCACGCAAGCCACCACACCACGACAAGGTAAGTTGCACCAACTAGTGGTGGCTAGAAATGTTGTTAAAGCAAATAAATAAAATTTACAGTTACAAATTGCCAGGCCCAGATGTTTTTTCCCTAAAGCTCTCTGAGGATCCTAAGTGTAAAACTGATGAACTATTCCTAGCAGTATGTAATATTTAAATGCATCTTAGTAGCAGAGGGGAAAGGGGCAAACAACGCCAATCTTTAAAAGACCGTAAGGAGCATTGTCTGCATTGCAGGAAGCCTGATTTCTGCTTCCAGCACAGAAACAGGAGCTATGGAAAGAGAAGGGTGCAAATACTCATGGATAGGGATGATACAGTGGGGAGGAGCTGCCATGAAATTTCCAGAAATCCCTAGTGTGATAAGAGCCAAGGTATGTGCACAGGACTGTTTGGTTAGCATTACGTCCATGGATTTTTTTTTTAACAAGGCCCTTCATCAAATTTTCTTACTGACATGAAGTTTTATATCCTAGAAGAGCAATAAAACTAGTTAAAAGATGGGAAACAAAGGTGGGAACAAATTACCAGGCTTTAGTTATCCCAGGAGAAACTCTACTGGGATCTGTTCTACTCAAGGTATTCATAAATAATCAGAAAAAGAGACAAAAAATGAAGCCAAGAAAAGAACTAGTCTGATGATACAAAATTGCTTTGTCCTGACAAATCCAAAGCTGACTGCCAACACGTACAGAAGGATCCTGCAATCCTGGATGACTGGGCAATAAAATTGCAGATGAAATTCAGTGGCAATAATGCAAATTAATGCATAGAGGGGGAAAATTGTTCTATTTCTGTGCACGGTAAGCTCTAACTGCGCTATTACTATGCAAGGGAGAGATGATGAAGCCGTTCTGGATTGTTCTCTGGATACTGCGTGGAGTTCAACAGCAAGAAGGGCAAGTAAAGCACTGGGTATCATAAGGGAGGGATAAGAATAAGAAGGAAAACGTCATTATGCAGTTGTAGAAATCAGGGTTTTAGAAAGCCATCCAGAAGTCTTGAATATCATGTGTATTGTTACCCTCCCTCAGAAAAGACGTGGTAGAACTAGAAACACTGGTAGTCAGAAATTTTGAATATTTACTTTATAAAGATGGTGCACACAGCAAATAAGTATGTATGTTCTCAACATCTACATCTTGAGACCTTAGTCGATAAAGTGGTGCTAGAAATGTTTCCCAGAAAGTATACTCATCAGAATTGACCAACACTGACAGTAAGTAATAGCCAATTTTTATGACTGTTACTAAACTAAGTGGAAATTTGGAGAAATTTGGTCTAACGAGGTTGATTATTGTTCCATATAGAGTTCATGCATTTTTATCCAAAATTTTATACCAAATAGGCATGAAGGATCTGCTGTGAGAGAGGTGATACATGATAGATGAATGGAGAGAAATGGCAGCTGGCATTACATGAAGAGTTAACAATTTGTTAAGGACGAAAGGAAAGACTTGGTTGAGAGAGATGATGTACCCTACAGCTCGTGGCATTTTTGCATGGCGTTCTAATGGTCTAGCACTGTTTTCCTTGCTGTTTATTTCCACAAATACTGTCTTTGAAATCCTGCTACGTCAGGCACATGCCAAGTGATACAACGATACTGCTCCCTGGAGTGTCACTGTTAGAGGGTCTAATCCCTTGTGTAACATCACAGTAAATGTCAAACTACTTCACTGACATCCAAGAATGTTCCCAGTGCTTTATATTCTCATGTAATTTCCAGACCTTTCAGCACTGTACTGTGCAAAAGCCTGACTTCTATGTCAGAATAAAACAAATACAAAACAGGCAGCAGAGTAGTCATTTTGCTATACAATGGAAGATAAGCTAACTAAAAAGAAACTTAACTTCAATTAAAGTTTGTATAAGCCAATAAAAATTGAGGTTATGAAACGTTGTTTAATATCATGATTTGTTTGATTTCATTTTATTGATTAGCATGGTATGATTTATAAGGAATTCCCAATTCTGGCATGGAATCGTATGACAAATCACAGCTAGATGAGGAAAGCTGGAAGTTAATACAACATTAAATAATTGGAAATGTTTTCCATTCCATAAAAATAGAATGGAGAAATGCTAAAGCATCCTCTAAACTGCCTCTTTCATCATGCTGTTACACAGTGTTAATACATAATCAAAGTGGTAATTTTTTTGAGTACTGTACTGAATAGCACCTATCTGTTATGGAGCAATAAATGAATTGAGGAAAATGAGATATAGAAGCAAAGACTTTTCAAATGAACAATAAAAGGTCAGTTTATACTGCAGGTAAAAGTAAAATAGACATGGTCTTTGGCATTGGCATTTGGAAAAAATATATACACATTAGAAATGTGAAGTGTCATTAATTTTCAAGGACTCTTGAACTGAAGCCCTGCTGACACAGAAGTAGAAAGAATTACTACTCAGCATCCTCAAAGGGAGACTGAGCCGCGTAAAACTGTCTCAAATCAGGTGGCCTTATAGCTAGATAGCTCAGGTACAGCGCTTATAACCTCAGCAAATCCTCATGACAAAGCAGTTCAGGCTCAGAAGATCTTAAATGTATTTAGGGACTTATTTACCCCTTAAACTAAAAAGTACCTGATGTTTTCTAGACACCACAGGTATTTCCATCATTGCGGTTAGTTGCTGCTCACCTGGTATGCAGGAATTCGGTTGTCTACTTTTCTAGTGGTATCTCTCTGAGACATGACTTGCAGAGTCATGGAGAGGTCAGATTGAGTTGCAAGAGCAACATGGGTGAGAATTCAGTTTCTCGTTAAGAAAACAGTTGGTTAGGTGAGTGGACATTTCTGTTCAGTTGAAAATGTATGTAATTTCAAAAAAGATTTGGGGTAAAAAGCACTATATGACATAATTTATTTCTTATTTCTACCAAAAAGAAGGAGAGGTACCCAGTTTATCCTGTGCATGAATCTTAAGAAAGAAAGTTGAAAAATTACTGAAGATGAAAGACAAAGAGAAGGCAACTTAGGGACTTTATTTTTACATATGCTTAAAAACAGCTAGCAGTTGAAAGGTTTTGCTTTTGAAACCAGAGTTCTTTTTTTTCACACCCTGTATTTCTTCAGAGATAAATAGCAACAGCATATATTTGGCTTGGATAATTTCTTGAAGACTAAATAAATCAGGAAAAAGTTATTTAAAAGACTTTTTCAAAAGGGCTCAGTTTTGACCCAGGTAAAGGCTGTTCTACAAAAGAAATGTTCCTACTATCACTCGAACTGAAATAATGACAACCAAAGATGCTCAGGAGTATATATTATTCACAGGGGCTTGAGATCCAAGCAAAATTGTGAGTATTGTACAATCGGCTTGTGGCAGCAGAAGACCTTGGGGCTAATTCTGGTCCTGGCAAAGTGCACTGAGCTTTCTCTGGGAGCGCTTTGGCCAACTCTGTGATGGATTTACAGCTCCCACTGTGAGACAAACAGTACGTACGATGTTCCCTGAAGCAGCAGCGGGCCTAAGCTAACATGTCTCAGCTGTCAAATTGGTTTGTTGGGGCATTTTAAGACATAGGAAATGTGCTTACTGTTATGGTATACGTAGCCTGTTGTCCTTTGCCTGAGCTTCACAACAAAGATCCAGCCTCCTTTTTGCTGAAAGCACCCCCATGGTTGCTTAATTAAAGGAGATGACAAGCTAAAGCCTTAGAGAAAATGCGTCCTGGATATGTGTTCTCCTTCTGATTTGTACTCAAGGACAAGGCAGGATTGAAACCGGCGTTAGAGTACAGAAAGGGTCCTTTAGGTGAGTGCGTAACTTAAACTGCCTACAGAAAAGGGAAAAAATGCTTTAAAATTACTACCTTTAGATGCATATTTAGACACGTCAAGAAAAAGAGAAATGTGTTTCACAAGAGGTACTTTAAGGAAAATGGAGTTTGGTATTTTGTAGCCTGTAAGACAGAAACATGCCAGGTAGTGTTATTACTATTGGATACAGGATAGTAAATCACAGATTTTCTTTAATGGATCAAAAATGAAAAATACACCTTGGATTAATACATTTTAAAAAAAAATCATTAAAAAGTCTTATATGACAATGGGAGAATAGTTCTAGTTTCTTCATGTCTGTTGCCATGAGAAAATTCTACAACTTTTTGCAGAAATTCAAGGCATGATTACAAACTCTTGACTTTTGTGCTCTTCAGGAAAAGGCCTGGCTGTAAAAGCAGTGAAAATCACCATGTTTTTGTTGTTGGTTTCCTATCTAATGACACTTTGGTGGCTGAGATTAGGCTGTCTGAAGATATCACCCCAGCTGTACAAATCATTGAAAATTGCTTTTTTTTTTCTTTTTCCAGACATGGAATAGAAGTCTTTGATTATTTAAAATTTTAGGATGGTTCTTATAGTGCAGGGTTGCAATCTGTAGTGAAAAGTTTGTGCTTCAAAAATCTCTTCTTAAAAGCAGCTAAGGAAACTCCACAAGCCTGCTTGCTCTGTGCTCAACTAAGGAACCTTCAGCTAAATGAAACGTTACATTTTCTAAGTGTGACTCAAGGGTGTGGGCAAGGGATAAACCTGAAATTGCCTAACAAAACTAGAAAGTGAGAGCACTAGAGGCAATCAAACCTCAAAAAGGTGATGTCTATGCAATAAATTGTTCAAGCCTCTGGTTTTCGATATAGAATCATCCTCAGAGATCTGTATCTTAACCCAAATCTAACACAAATAACAAAAATAAACCCCAGTAAATAAGATTTTAATTTTTTAAAGGCTTTAGATACCCTGGGGAATCTTTGTAAAAATAAAGCTTGTCTGTGTGTAGAAAACCAAATTCCGTCCCCAGCAGTATGTCTCTGGCCCCTGCTGCACCCCGTTCTTGCGCATTTTTTCATACGCACCCTTAGGGAGACTTCTAGTGCAGAAACTGCAAACACTAGTGAGTTAGCAATATACCCTTTATTCTCCTGCTCATTTAAAATATTCTCTCAAGCAGTTAATAATGTTTATTTGTTTTTGTTTTGATGATTAAAGTTTATAACATTTGAATACTTTAGAGAGTGGGTAAAGCTGTTTTCTCAGTGCAGTGAAGAATGGAAATATAATAGCATAAATTAAATGAGATGTGGAAAGTATATCTTTTGTTTTGTGAATCAGTTCATTTGCAATGGCTGAATTAGTTCATTTTGCATGTTGATAGAACATCTTATTCAATCTTGGAAACCTCGTGCACTACATTTTTTTCTTTATTAAACGTGTCTCTTGCAGTGCACACCATTAGTCTGAGTGGAAGATGGTATTGTCAAAGGGAAAGGTCCAGGGACAGATTCTGGTTTGACTTTGCTTTGGATTATATATTTGTATATATCTGTCTGTGGAATTACTCTGGATATTTACTGTAATTCATAAAGTCAGACTGCAGTGAATCTATTTGCTGGTTTCGTATGAGCCTGTGAATACTTTACCTCGCTGAATGACTCTTACACAGGTCACCACTTTATGACTATATTCATACCCAGGATCCTCTACAAATATGCCTCTTCACATTTCCCTTAAGTTTGGTCAAGTCAGTCATTACCGAGGCATACAATATTTCTAGTTCTGGATGCTTGAAGGGTCTCTGAGAATTGCAATGTGTGAAACTTTCTTACAAATTAAAAACGAAATTACTTCATTAAATAAGTGAAATATTTTACCTAGTTGTGTTATTATCCCAGGCTTTTTATATCTCTACCTATCTATATCTATCTATATCACCTATATAAAAATATGGGGGGGGGGGGGTAAATTC
>VXBL01003920.1:1558794-1615892 GCA_013400195.1 Aramus guarauna
GGGGTATATATCATATTTATATATATAATATTTATATATAATATATTTCTATATAGAACATATAGAATATAGATTTTTTTTACATATATATTTCCTAGTTCTTTGATCTCGGTGGTGGTGGTGTTATCTGTGTTCAATGTGGACAACTGTAGCTGAGGATGTAGTAGAGGAAGCATTGTAGCATTTTCCTGAGATCCTTTGCCTTTGTTTTCTGCTTTATTTGCCCTTCGAAGCTGAGAACTGTGTCATCCCTTCTGACCTGCCGGCACAAGATTTATTGACAGCCTACCTAAAGGAAAGGGTGATGGATAACAAGAATAGGGGAGGAGTAAGTTTGATGGATGTCTCGGATCTCGATAATGATCAGTCCAGCAATCTTCTTTGTCCATTATTTGCATTATTCAGAAGTCACATTAGTCCTTTCCCTTTCTCATAACTAATAAATCAGATGCGTTGGGACAAATGTGCATCCAGGCAGTGTGCTGCACAGCAGGGCTGGGCTATATCATGGAAGGAAAAAGATGTCCTTTCCAGGTTTTGATCTCCAGCCTCGTACTTCCCATGATGTGCTTTCATAGTTTATGTAAGCATTTCACACAGGCATTGAAGACAAACCATACGAACCACAACTCTTCTTCTAGGTTGCTTCTGATGGAGGTATGTGCCAGTTGTTACTTGGACAAATTAAATAGTTGGTCTAGATTTCATTCACCAGACCTGATCTTCTTCCATGACTTGCTTTGACTGATTAATCTTAGAAGTACAGGAATACTAGTGATTTTTTTTTTTTTGATGGAATTTAATTCTGATTTGCCAGCTTCAATATCTAAAGAAACCACTCAATAATTTAAAGAAAGCAGCGTGAGAAATGGGAACAAACCCTCTGATTTCTGTCTTTCTGAGGGCTCTCTCCTCACCAGGATGCATAGCCTCTTGCTCCGTATTCACTTTTCTTTCCCACTGACCCTTGAATTACTTTTTGTCTGGTGTAACTTTACGGCAACACCTGGAGCTCATTCGTATCGATGGCCCCTGCAGCCAGGCACGGTGGGCACCGCGAGTTGTGAGGCCAGGAGCCGGGGAGTGCGGAGGAACATCTCTAGCTGCCTGGGGGACCTCGAAATTGGCTGATGAGGTTCAGGGGGTGAGACCGAGGCATGGGGTGCAGGTTCCCTATTCTGGTTCAGCATTAGGTTTTACTGGGTAGTTTTCTTTCAGTTTCTCATAGACCCACAAGTGCTGAAAATTTATTTCATCAGGATTCAGGTGAATCTATTGTTTTATTTGCTGCATTGATGTTTGTCTAAGAAGAAATTTCAGGAATTGGCACATTTTAATGCAGCTGGCAGATTTACCATTTATCAATAAAATTTGGATGTGGCGTAGCTTGCTTTGCATAAACACAAGCACCAATGTATGCACCAGTGCATGCTTCTTTTTTTTCTCAATGTGGTCACAGATTTCTGAAAATTTCTTAATTAATTTACCCTAACAGACCTTATGGAGTTGTGTTGTTTAAAGCCTGATAATATGCAGTGGGATATTTATGTTTAAAATATTCCTAAATCATATTAGCTCACAGAGCAGAGAAAACAGAAGATTCTCACACAAGCAAGAATTAAAAAAATCATAAAATCTCTCCTTTCTTTTTGGTGCTTGCTGTAAGTTTTATAGCTATGCATATTTGGTAACATTGTCTATAATTTAGCTGTTGGTGACTGCCAGCTTTTGGGGACTGTGAGTGAATAGGACATAGGAATAAGTGACCCAGACGAATATAAAGTCCCTGTTTCTTAGGAAGACCCCAGTGTAGATCACAGTTTTTTAACAATTTTTCTTTTCCCTCCCTGAGTGGTGAATGGAAATAAAAGAAAATCCAGGTATAGTGCTTGCTGTGAACACTGAAATAATTTCTCAATTCCACTGACCAGAGGAACGTGCAAACGTACCAGGCGAAGGGGCTTGGCCAAGCACAGACGTGGAAGATGTTTGTAAGAGGCACACTGGAGGCCTGTGGGGCACCTCAGGATATAGCAGAGACCCTGGAAACTCTTTGGGGTAGGTAAGTCCAGGCTTAGGACAATGGCGGTGAAGAATTGCAAGAGTGCTAGTATGGTGTATGTGAGCACCAGGAGCTGGAGGGACCAGACTGCCCATCTCTGCTGTTCTTGCCAACGTCATGCACCTACCCTTCCTCTGCCCACCATATCTAAAAGCGATGCTTTCACAGATTCGTGCACAAGCCCCAGGGGACCAGCACAGCCTAGTTACGGGGACCAGTGTCAGGTGTAGTGTTGTCATATGTGGTTGTAGGTGTTCCTGGAGCCTGGGCTGTTTCTATCAAGGCAAATCTCCAGTGTAGTGAAGTCACCATAGTGTGCTTCAAGCCAAGGAGAATCAGGTGGAGGATCTGATCAGTGAACTACTCCTGTAGCAGCCTGAAAGTAAACCACCGGTGCTCACTGACCAGCATGACTGACACCGTGCATGTAACTGAGGAGCGCTGTGACCTTTCTGGCATGCGTGAGGTTACGTGGGGATGTTTGAGGAGGAAGGAATTCACCCAGCCATAGCGGAGGTCCTGCTTACAGCCCTGTGCTGCTCACACTTGGTGTGGTACACAAGGTCCTGCAGAGATGCCTTGTGCTCTTTCCTTCCTGAGCTGCGTGGTGAGGCTACAGGGGCTCATTAGTGGTGTTTGTACAGAACATCGGGCTCTTGCCTGAAAACCAAATATAGTGTTTGTGCATACATTAAAGAAATAAAACTTCCTGCCTTACCTTTATTGAAATTCAGTTATGCTGAAAATGCGGGCACAGCCATTGCCTGGGCATGGTTCAAATCTCTAGAAGCATAAGACAAATTAAAATGTTACTTTGTCAGAAGACACCCAGATAAACCAGTCTGGAAGGGGAAGGGTAGAGGGAGTATGCAAGTTAGAGCTCCTTCTTTGACTGAAAAACTCAGGTTTTCATGCCAGAAATTCCTTGTGCATCTCCCTGACCCTCCTGACAAGTAACAGGGGGTGCTCTGTGCAGACCTGTTATTTCCTCCAACAGAAGAAATGTGAAGTGAATGCAATTATTTCCCCATTTCTTTCACCAGAGCAAGAATTCCCCATCCAAGCACCCTGCCTTTACACCCACGCCTGTCCTTGCACCCCAAACTCTCGTGGTTTGTGACCCCCCTGCTGATGGGGGTCTGAGCTCGAGGAGTGCATTCCCAACACAGCTCAACCGAGAGCTGTTGTACCACCACGGAAGTGCCAGGGGCTTTGCTGTGATCTTTAATGTTGCTTACAGTAAATGACAATGACAAAAATAAGTGCCACCACTACTACCCAGATGCTTCTGTGATAAGATCCTTGGGGGTCTAGCGTAATACTCTGCCACCAAGGCCACTTGCACTTCTCGTCCTAAAACATCCCTCGACACCCTGTGTGCCTGAATGCAACCAGCCACCCTGGGTCTGTACAGCTCATTTGCTCTCCTGTCACAAAAGCAATGCTTGACGATGGAGCCACACGACACCCCATTGCGTTCTTCCCTTGGGATAATGATGAGCCGTGCTTCTTTTTGGCTAAGATTCAACACATCGAGTGAGGTAGCAGGAAACATGAAAAATACTTCTTTCAATTTTTTCCTTTCCTTCAGCCCCTCTCCCACCCCTTGTCTGCAGTACTCTTCCTTGTCTCTGGGGAAAAGGACTAATTCAAAGGTGGGTGAGGGCAAAGGGCAGCTTGGATGATGTGGTGAGGCCAGCGTGGTGGTCTCTGGTCATGACAAAGCCAGTCGCACCACAGGAAAATAGTAGAAACCCAGGCTCAAGAGTCAAAGAGATATTTCTCAAGGTTTTGTAAGGCTGCACAATAGAAATGTGATAGGAAAGGCAAGAATGTGCTGGACAGATGCAGCCTTCTCCTGAGCCTGCGTGAAGTCGTTGCTGCATCTGGGGAGTGATTAGAGAATTCAAAGCACCATCCATTACATGAGAGCAAGAGCATGGGGCTCTGTGCCGAGCAAAGTGCTCCGGGTGATAGCTGAGAACAGGCTGAGGTTTCTCTGATGTGAGAATTCAGACTTCACTGGTATACAGCTCTTCTCCCCTCATTTCATAATTCCACCTACACTTTTTGTGTTCAGACTAAAATTGTGTCTCACTTTGTTTTTTAAAAAATTCCTCCAAAGGCAAATAATTTATGCGATGGTGAAATTATGTTCGCAAGCTGACTTATCCTCTGTTGCTGTCTGCATTACACTGTGCTTGGGAGTGGAGGACTGTGAGCGCTAAGTTGCTCAGTTTACTGTGAGCCCTTCTTAAATTTAAAGTCATGTCAAGAGTGAAACTTTGGCATTTATTTTTTTTTTAGCCTCTTATTTTTGCTGGTTCAAAACGAATCACCTTCTGCCACTGTGTCATTTATGACAATGGCACAGGATCCCAGAAAATCACTTTCTCCTATAAAACTGACCCAAGAAATTTATTAGAAAAAGGGGAAACAGTATTAGCCCTGCAGCTACTTTCTCTCTTTTCCTTTTTCTGAACAACAACAACAAAAAAATCATGGTGTTTTTCTCTGTCTCCATTTGACTTTCTTGTACAAGTTTAAAGAAACAGCCATGCTCAGAATCTAGCTTAACTAGGCTAAATGCAGAAGCTGCACCTGTACCCATAAATGGTCTTTCTGATGAGCCAGTCAAAGATTATACTTCTAAAGATGCCATTAAATTTTTTGGTCCTTCCCATCTAACATCTTTTTTTTAAAAACAGAAATTTTAGAGGTCAGTAGCTGAAAGTATTCTTAACCAACCTTAAATCCCCACTGCCTTAGGTGACACTCAAGCCCTAAGACATGTCTAACACTAATATGGCTTTTGAAGTACACTTGCTGACAGTAAGTCAACATTTAACCTCAATATAACTTTTGAAAGTTGTCATTCTGCTTGAATTGGTTTGCTAATGGGCAAAATAATTTAACTGGAAAATGTGGAGAAGATCTCTTGGGGTATTTTTCATCCCAAGGGTTGCTGGACACAGGAACAGGTTGCCAAAGACCTGCTGGAGTCTTCATCTCTGGAGATGCTTAAGGCTCGACTGAAGAAGGCCCTGAGCAAGCTGCTCTGCTGGTCCTACTTCAGGAAGGACAACTTCCAGGTGTCACTTCCAGCCAGAAGTCTTCTGTCATATCTAAGAGGTGTAAGGTGAGCAAGCCGTTAAAACTTTTTGTCTCTTTCATCCTCTTGGATAGGTCTGTGTAATACTAGAGCCAACAGACAAGACCAAAGCAAGACAAATTCTGTGGTAGTTCCACTGTGATTTAATGAGCTACTCCTAGCCTACTGATGATGAGACAGTATTTCTTGTTTCCAGTTTCACTGTGAAGAGGAACAAAGAAAAATATTATCATATTTGTGACTTGGAGAACACTCTTTCAGCAACCAAAGGGCAGCAGAAGGGGCTGTTTATAGTCATCTGCAAAGCTGTTCTCCAAGGGCAGAGAAAAGCTGCTGTCAGGGCAGCCTTTGGGTGTATTCAAGACCAGAAAAAAAAGACCAAATAGCAGTATTAGGATGAAAGGATTGTTCGTATTTGCCTATCAATCAGCTCAGATTTTAGAAGTGGGTTATGTCTTTTATAGTGTCGTACTGTCAAATCTAAAAACTCTGTCACTCTCCAGTACGTTAAAGAACACATTGTGGCTTTTGATATTTGCAAGGATGATTAGTTGAGGGTTGCTAACACCGATAGGCTCTGTAGGAAAGGTATAAATATTAAAATCTGCTGAGATGGCATAACTTAGCCTTCTGATAAGACCACAAACTGAAAGCTTTTGCATGCCAGAACCAGTTTACTGCATTATGTATCATGCAATAGCTGGAAAGAACCATTTTTCTCACACAGTACTTGATGGAAAACTTTTCTGTGAGATGAATGGCTGAGATACCGCAAAGAAGGAGTCAGGGAGCTTTCCACACATCCTGGGAAGGGGCTGGTGTGCTGGCTCTAGCCTCTCCCAGGTTTTGCCTATGGTCTTGCTACATGGCTCCATTGGCGTTGGCAGTGACTTGGGGTCACTTCTGCCACCTGAAGCTTAGATTTTTTAGCGTGAAATGGGATAGATAATAGCCTATGGCTATCTGTAAAGCATGCTGATGTCTGAAAGATAAACGAAAAAAAGAGTAGTCAAATAAAGAAAAAGTATGCGATCAATACGAGGTCATCAGTTGCTCTGCAGGCAAAACAAGCAATCTATGTTCTTTTGCAGAAATACAGAAATTAGTTCAAACTGCACAGGTTTTGGATTGAGGCTTCTTCAGTGAGTGCTGTGTTTGACTGACGGGTGTAATTTAAAAGAAGAAAGGATGCTATAAATATTTTTAAAGCTAACATAACTCCATCTCTGACTACCCAGGTCTTTCTGCCTCACAAACTGCTTATAAAAATGTATGTCCTTAGGAGACAGTAAGTAAAGTAGTAGCGAAGCTTTTATCTCTCCAAACCATAAAATACGATGACAAAAACACAGGTTGTTCACATAATAGCTTACAAATGGAAAATGGAGGACTACTTAAAATGATGCTGTGAAATATATGCATCCTGTATGCTAAACTTATGATATTAAATTTATAACTTTTTTTGATTGCTAATTTAATCAATCAGAGGTAATCATTTTAATTATCAGGAATACCTGAAATGTTTTAGTGTTTTTCTTGATTGATGTAATGAATGATATTTTTCAAAGGTCGGCTCATTAACATTAAAGATGTTCTTCTTTAGAGTTGGGCTCCATAATGTCACCTACCATCTTTGGTTGAACTGCTTATTTTGTGCTTTTTGATGATGAGGTGATTCTCCCTCAGACAGCTTTATCACCCTAGAGTTTCTGAAGTAAGCAATAGATGCTCACGTGATCAAAAACAGCTTGTCAGGGAAAAGATATTACAATTTACTGTGTGAACAACCAAGTTCGTTTGCTCTCACAGGGCACCTGCTTATAATTGATTCTTGCAGAAAATCCTCCCAACACTTTTGGACTATTCTACAACTTGTTTGAAAGGGTCAGCCTGAGGAATGGGATCACACGAATATAAGCTTGCCTTTCCTAAACAGAACTGACAGCTGCTGGGCAATATTAGGCTAGTTTGTTATGAACCCCGAAAAGCCCGCTGTGGCTAACCTGTCACTCACCACCAGATGGTCTGTGTATGGTATGTTCCCCCCTGATAAAAGATTAGGGAAGACCAATAGATTTCACCAATTGAAATTTAATGAGGAGTGGAAAAGAACTAGGTACACATTTGAAAGATGCTTGCCTGATTTTTTTTCATTTTCAAAATGACCTTGCATTTTTAATGGCTGTAGATTAACAGCAGTTATGAATCCCAAGTGTCTAATGCACATATAGACTGGGTTCAGAAAACATTAAGGGGTACCTAGGAAGAGTCATAGATTTTACATAGAGTATAGTAAAAATCTTGCAGACAAAAAGTTAATTATTTAAGAAAAACCAGAAATGTTGTTCTCCTTCCCAAGGTTAAGGAAAAATAAATCAGAAGTGGTTGCTTTCCGCAATTACTTGTTTTGAGACAAGAAACCTGAGATAGTTTTAATGATAAAACATGGAAAGACTTGGGACCAGTTTCACCACTCATCAAATTCAATGACTGCTGGCTCATGCTGTAATGACTCACAAGCAGAGTGCCTTAGTGCCGACATTTTATAGCCAACTCCTGTTGGAAGGCTTATGTCCTTTAGAGAATTAATGAGCAATATTGAATTATTAATTTGGAAACAGAGATGTGTCTGTTGTGATGAAACACTACTCTTCAAGCTCCACTGAACAAGATACTTTCATTTCAGAGGAGGAAGAGGTAGACGTGGGAGAGAAACCATCCGTTGGTACATGTGAGTGCAGCTGTTTGAGGAGTTTCCCACAGCTGAGTGGGAGCTGTGACCTCGGCATCTCCATCCTGGGCTGTCACTTACATACCTGTGACAGCTGCAAAACATTTCTTACACCTTCTCACAACATATGAGTGGTGCCTTGTAGACTAGTAAAGGAAATGAGCTGAAGCTTTGGAAGACCTATTTGCTTGCAGCTGCTTTCATCTTCTCTTTCCTTCCTTCCCATCCCTTTCTAAACTAGAGACTGACCCTGAAGATTTTTGTGCTTGGGGGCAGTCACAAATATATGTGTCTTTCAGACCAAATCCTACAAATTGCTGAGTAACAGAGCTAGTGGAGACTAGGAAATGCTCAGGCTTTGATGCCGACTGAAACAGACAGGAGTTAACAATCGGCTGTTCACAAAGAGCACAATTTGAATGTGCTGATACCCAACAAAGTGAGATGGAAGGATGCTCATTAGAACTGACGGCCTTAACAGGAAACCCAGTCAAACCAAATGAAGACAGAGGTGATAACTGAAAGGAAAATGGCCAAAAAGCAGCTTTAGCAACATTAGGAAGTGTGACTCAAAGAATATTCTTTCAAATTCACAGGAAAGATTCTTTAGAAGCTCCAAAAGAAGATTTGTTTGGAACAAACATGTTTAAAGAAAAATAAATCATGTTGCTGTGAAAATTATAAACAGATTATAAGAAAGCTGGCGGGAGAGATAACATAGTAATACAACATGATTTCATCATATTTGACCAGCAAATGCTTGAGGTCACACCTTGTGAGTTTTATCAAATTGTTAAAAATAAAGCATTTCAGGAAATGCTATAATTTGTAATGAAAGGATATATTCTATCTATAATTGGAAGTACAACGATATTTGTCTTTGGGTAAATTTTGAAGAGTTTGAATATCAGTTGATAGGCCTGATCTTATCCCTACCTGCTGAGACCGAGTCTTCTGTCTCTAAACCCATAAAAGCTGCATTCCTTGGCAAGTTTCTCATGCAAAAGTTCTAAAATATTACAGCGTTGAAAAGTTGTGTTGTACAAAATCTTAGGGCAGCAACAAAATATTCCTTGAAGTGCCATAAAAACAGGATATTACACACAGTCTGATGCTTTCTCAAACTTCAATTAGAGCTGCTGGTCAGGCTGGGAGTGCTGTGAGGAGCATTGAAGCTGGGGTGAAAGATGACTGAAACAGGACTCTGCTCCTAAAGGGATTTCTTCTGGTTGCCTAAAAACCATAATGATCTGGAACGGGTTTTTTTCATGTGATAGCTTTGGCTTCTTTGCGCTGTGGGAGAGGAGGAACTTCCTTGGCAAGTCTTTCAGCCCCATGAGGGTATGTCACAAGTGATCTCCAGGCTGTACACCCCGGGTTCTGTCTCATGGGGTACCTGGCCCGAGGAGGAAGGTGGCTGGGAGAAGGTGTGGGGCCAGGTCCCACAGAATCCCAGGGAGGTCAGAGCGTTGCTACCACCTGCAAACGTAATTTCCATGAGCTGAAGAGACAAGACCTGTGCTTTTACCAGGCTGTGAGTTTCTAGTTACAGTAAGTTCAATGTTTACTCAAGCCCATTTATCTTCCTATCAAATGAGACACCTTTTCCCACTCTCTGGGAAATGTCGGTGTGTTTTATTGAGATGTGTTCAGAGGTTTTCTGTGATTTAGTTTAAAGCACCACAGAGGATCCTGTGGGGCATTGTGGCAGTTTCTGTGGGGCTGATAGTGAGACCAGCCATGTCACCCAGGGAAAGCGAAAATGTGGGGGTTTTTTTGTTGGAAACAGCTTGTATGCTGCTGGGTTCAATGACTAGTCAGAAAAAACTCTACATTTGTTGCCATGTGCTGCAGAGATACAGCCAATATAACGATAAAGCACTCAAATATGCAATTTATTTATTTTTTTTAAATATGAAGGCTAAGTTCACATTCAAATCCATTGTGCAAAAATCAGAGATGCTTTTATCTAGAAAATAGGCTGTTTCAGTCTGTACAAAGTCAAAATGAGAAGAAACTTGCTACCCATTGAAGGTGAGGCTCTGGGACAGCCAATATGAGCAAGGAGAACTTAAACTAGTTTAAAACCAGACTTTGATCAATGTATGAAAGGGGATTATAGGGTGTGCATTTATGTGATAGCTAAAGACCAGGCTTGGGGCCCAAGGACAACTTTCTAATGCAGCTCCTGGGCTAACCCTCACCTGGGCAGGGAAGAGATTTGGGGAGAACTGCAGATTTGTAAGAATTCAAAGGGGGCATCAGAGACCAAAGTGGGAAAGTCCGTTTTGTGATAGCAGTGTTTCATCAGGCGTTGGAAGCAAAGCACTGCGAATTACACAGCATTAACAGCTGTACTTTGTTACACAGATGAAACACTTCAGCAGCTTTCCTTCCTCTTTACTAAATATGTTGGAAAACTTCAATCCATGGTACTGCTGTTTCCAAATTGGTTGAAGCTAACAGGAAAGCTGGAAGGTGCTGCTGCCCCGGCTGGTCTCTATTCTGCTGGGTAGGGAAATTGTTCCGCAGCTGAGATCGTCATACCAAACAGCTTAGGAATTTTTCGCTTGCGATTGCAACTGCTATTCCCCTTACAGAAATCTTTCAGCACACTCATCACCTATCCACGTGGCTTGTCCTGGTGCTGACCGAGTTATGCACCAATTTTCAGGTTAACAGTTGGTCAGGATGTAGGAGCGGTTCTTGCTCAGACACCTTCACGCTGTAGAAAGCCTGTGACTCGTGCTCAGCCTGGGGCTGAGACCTGCCAGGGGCTGCAGCCGGTGAGGGATCCTGACCCACATTCACCAGTCCCTTCAGGGTCTGTCTGCTGCTCCAAGGTCATTTTTTTTCATCCAGGAACCAGGTTTAAACTCTTACCCAAGCAAATCTGTAGGATTTTTTATTCAGAGCTCTGTATTACATGGCCAGTATGATACGTGTGTGTGTGTGTATAATACATCCACATTCAAAATATGGCAAATGTCCAGCTAACCCCTCAGCACAGTGTGCCTGTGGCTGAGAGTAAAGAGTTCAAGCTAGAATTTCACTTCATGTAGATTTAACCAGTTTTTTATATGTTGTTTCCTATATGTTCCTACTGGTTATCATCTTTTTTAATTCTTTTTGGCTTGGTAATTCCTTTTTCCATATGGCTCCAGTCGTTAGCAGTACCACGTGTTCAGTCCATGCTATGTATCCATTACGCTGTGGTTGCATGCTTCCCAATCTGTGCATCCTCCTCCATACGATACCACCACTGCATCTATTCATTAACATTATGGTGGACTATGATATCTTGTTCTTTAGTGTTTAAACTGTTTTTCTGTCTCTCAATTTCCTCATTGCTGCAGTTACAGAACAATAATAGTTAGGTTTGGCATTTTTTATAACAATACTTAAGCACAAAGTGAATCTCAAGCAGCCATAGATAGGTGATAAACTTAATTTTAATTTTTTTGTGTGTACTAAAAGAATACATATGAAATGGCACTTCTCAGCAACAGGTTACTGAACTATATGGCTTTGTGGTCTCACCCAGGAGGACGTTTCTTACGTATCATTGACATGAAAAGGGGCACAGATGCCCAGAACCAACCTTGCATTCATGAAAATCCCATTTTAGCTATCTAGTCTCATCAAGATTGCATGAATTGTTTGAACCATCCTTGCATGTAATCTCATGTCACTCAAAAAAGACACTAAACCCTTTGTTTGTAGCTGGTGGGATATGTTGGATCAAACTCTTTTAGTGTATTCTTTAGAATTATTTATTTTTTTTTTTGTCAGCTGCAGTTTACACTTGACTCATCAGTGTCATAACTGAGGAAATGTTAATTGAGACTGTATTCCTAGTGCTTGATACCGTCCTCATTCTTTCTCATGGTCCTTTCCCTATAGACCTGACATATTTTTTTATTTGAGGCATTGAATGAATAATAAAAAAAAATTCTAGGACAGGTACAGCTAAAAGATTAGAAAGTGCTAGAATTTTACATAGGCAAAAATAAGTTATTGAGGCTGATCTATAATCATATTGGAAAAGACTCATTTTCTGCCATGGCAATGGCAGATGATAACACATTCTTAGATAGAGTTCTCAAGTAGAGCAGGAGGTTGTTTATTCTTTCGTGTCAGGCCATGTCATGCCCAAGCCTGAGTATATTGCATAAATGTTGTTAGCATCAAACATATCTCAGAGAAGCAGCTAGATAATGAATCATTCAGTTGAAGGGGTCCCAAGCCACCATTTATCTTTATTTACCTGCATTTTTTCTACAGACATTTGGTGCTTTTGCCTCTGCAGAGTAAACTTTATTATGTGTAATCTGTCTTTTTTTTATTTTTTTCCCTCCTTCTTTTTTTAATATGTTAACAGGAAAAAGATTTGGCAGAGATTGATAAGGGCATGGCAGGCATGGGGAAATAGACATCTCCAAGGCTGAAACTCTGTTCTACAGCCAGAATTAGAGAAATTGCCTTTAAAAAAATAAAATATATATATATATTTTAAAGCATGAGGGATAATAATTTAGAATCTATCTTTCTAGTTTGTGTTATATCCTCGTTCAGATCCCAAGAGACTAGGAAGCCATATATACACATGTAAATTTATAGCAGCATTGCCTGGACAGTTTGATACAGGCATTGGGAAACACCCTGTGTGAAAAGGGATGTGATATGTTGTCTAATAGTGTGTAGCACCAAATTAAGACAGGGAAAAACATTTTGTCCATAAAACCCCCAAACAAAACACTTGTAATCCCAAATAAGTCATCATGGATTCATGAATGGCAACAGGAGGCTGTAGGTGTTCAGTAAGAGGGAGGTGCAGTTACATTAGCTTCTCCCATGAATCAGGAGGCACTTCGTGGTCCCCAGGGGACTGCTCGTCAAGCGAGGGGCAATTCATTATGAATAAAAGTACTGTCATGACTTCTACATCAGCCCGACTTCCAGAATTCAAATGACATCCCAGGATAAAAGTGTTCAAAAGCTGGGTCATAAAATTAACTGTTTCTGAGGCAAAAGCCTTCATTGGACTGATATTATGGAGAAAAGCATCTTAATTGTCAGTTGAGACAGCAAATGATAACTTAAGCTCTTCTCATAGTGCCCCTCAGTGCTTAATCCTAAATTTAAACAGACTGATTCATCTGAATGATGAAAGACTTGAGACATAGCTAAGAAAATGATACCGTAACCTACATTTAAGAAAAATGCAAGAAAGAAGAAAGGCTTGTCTCTCTTTTTGTAGGAACAAAGGGGATTTCTTGAGAAAATAACCAGCTGCTCTCTCCTTACCATTACACCTATCTCAGACTGTGATCTTGGGGTATCTTTTATGTTATTCCCTGCCACCTACTTTCTGGAAACAATTGAAGATATGGGAAGTGCAGAAATTTTCACCTGTTCAGGCATGCAAACACAGAAGCAGATTTAAACCAGGAAACGTCAGTTGTGTGTTTGAGGACAAAATGCCATCAAAGCAGAACTATTGGCTCCCTCGCTCCTTATGGTATTTCCAAAATTCAAATATCTCTTAGTACAGCTCCTAGGCTAAGTCCGTCTTTCGGTACTACCACCTTGAGTGCAGAGCACCTCTTTGTAGATCAATTCAGTTATTCTGACAGCAGAATATACCCCTTAGGAACAATTTTAATAAAACTGAAATAATATTTTTTTTCCTTTTTTAGCTGACAGCGCTTCATTCCCTTAAGGTACAACAGAAGTCAAGAAAGCCTCTTGTTCCTAGCCCTCAAACTCCAGAAGATTGTCATTAAAATGCAGCACATCATCTTCTAAATCTGTAAATGAAAGAACTTTTGACGCACTAAGAGTGAAATTCAGGTAGATGAAGAAATCTGAGGGGAATTGGCAGCACAATCCCTTCAAAATGCAGAAAGGCTGGTCTGTGTTCTGCGTGTTGCTTAAACCCAGATAAAGACGGTATCAGGTGAGTGCACTAATGGTGACTGATTTAGATTGGGTCCTGAGCTGTGGACGAGATTGGCAATGTGCAGGTGGTGATGAGTCAAGTGATTCTGGTCAAAAACCATCCTGATGAAATCAAGTCCAACAACTAAGCAACAACTGCTCATGTCACTTTTGGACTAAGATGTTCAATGACAGAGTTAAGTCCTTCCTTCAGTGTGGTGTACAGAGACTCACTCTGCCTTTGAATATGCATTTGGCTGCATTGAATGAAAACAAGTACTTCACAGACTGTGATAGTGACAGGGCTAAGCTTATTCTGTCTCAGAAATGAGCTAGAGAAGAGGCTGTACTTGTCCTGGCACAATTTTTAGTTTTAGTTTTAGTAGATGATATGCTTTCCTCCACTCTTTTACCATTTGTTGAGCCAAACAATATTCATTAATTAAGACGATTGATTTTACATGCAGAAAAATTTAATATCAGGATTTAAAAATTGGTGTCAGCTTTTGCTAAATGACAAATGACTTTCTGCCATTGCATTTAGGCCTATGTTCCCAAAAGAGTTACTTGCTGATGCAGTGACTGTTGCAACATCCATTTTTTTTGGTATTTATCTCTCAGAGTTGAACACAGAGACCAGTTTAAAGTAGCTGTACACTCTGGATAGTGCATGAGAGGACCTAAACTCTTCAGCATGGGATCCAGAGCCATGAGGGTGAACCAGCCATATTGAAACATGCAGGATGAGAGAAGATCCTTGCCTTTCTCCTCGCCTTATGTGTCTTATGAATTATGAAAGTCAGTCTCCCATGTCCTGGATGAGTGCTCAAAACATCAATCTTCTCGTTAAGTACTGGATTTTCTGAATGGTGTGGTCGGAGCTGTGTTTTGTGTCAGGGTCATTCCTGCTGAGCATGCAGAGGGAAGGTCTGACAGATCAACTCCTTAGGGAAAACAGGAAGAAAAATTCCAGGTTTTTTGGATCTTGGACATCTCAACCATGAGCTAAATTGTACAAATTAAAAAAAAAAAAAAAGTAGTATTTCCAGGTTTTGTAGCTTGATTTCCAGAACCGTAGGGAGATATAAATAGTACTTCTTTACGTCTGTGCAATGCCATGCCATGTAAGAGTCAAACTTTAATCACAGAGAAAAACTTTTATTGTATTGCAACAAAGAAACCTCTGAGCCTTGTCTATGGCCAGGGAGGTCAAAAGAAATATTCCTATTGTGTCTTGGAGCTAGGAGACAATTCGATCTTCCAGTAAGGTCAGATCTTCTCCCATGTCAGCAGGCATAACACAAATGAAGTTGGTATCAAAGATGTTTGCACAAGCCTTAAGCAGAATAAATATTTTTTCTTGTATGCAAGAGAGAAAATCAAATCTGTCATCTGATGTTTCTATAGAAACCTGGTCTAGTGGAGGGTGTCCCTGCTCATGGCAGGGGCTGGAACTAGATGATCTTTGAGGTCCTTTCCAACCCAAACCATTCTAGGATTATATATGATTCTATGATTCTATATGGCTGATAATCTCTAATCTGGAGGCTGAGCTGCCAAGTGGTGAGGCTGGGAAGTCAGAATGAAGCCAGGTGGCAAGTGAGGCAGGTATTTCATTCCCTTCTGGGCCCCAAATACCTCAGTATTCAGGCTTTACGAATCTATTACTGCTTTCCACTCAGCAATGGGCTGAAGTCATTTTTACAGATATGCACAGCCTCCTTTTAATCAATGTGCTTAAGGAGCTTTCTTACTCAAGATCATAATAGTCATCTACATATGCAAACAAAGCATTATTTCCATTTTCATGGAGCAGTTATAAGTTCAGGAATTGTTATTACAGACTTTTTTCATAACCACATTTATTTTATTTTGAATCAGTTGTTGCCTTGTATCCCACTAATTCTGAATCACCCAGCAGTAAATACATGGGAATAATACTGCAATTGCAAAGTAAATTCACTATGATTATCCTTCTTGATAATTAATTGAAGTAAAGAATTTCTTAACATGGCTTCATATTTTATAAGTGTAATTTTTAGGAGTGGGACTCATTATCTATATTTTAGTTAAGCTGTGATAATTCTCAGTCCGTAGTTAACCTTCCAATTACCTGATTTAGTTAAAATTATAACCATCAAAAAGCATATGTGATATAATTAGAGCCATTCTGGAGTTATTGCAAAGAGAGGGTAATAAATTATTCTCGTGTCCCTTAGAATAGTATAAGAAATAACGAGACTAATTTTCAGCAGGTGAGATTTAGGTTTGGCTTTAAAAGAACTTTGTAATACTGAGCCTAGCAGTAAAAAAACCCAAATCTCTTGACTCTCCATCACTGGACATACCAGGTTAGACAAACATCTGTCCTTAGTAGTTTAGGTGTAGCAACACCCTCTTGAAAGAGACGGCACCTCTAGAAACCCCTTTCACCCCATGTTCAGTGCTTTTCTACCTTTGCTTTGAATGTTCAGTGTAGTTTTCATCTTTTGTAAGGTTGTTTCTTAAAGACATTTTAGGAAGGTCTATTGTGCTTTTACTTTATTAAGCATTTTCTCAAAACATGTATTTATGACTAGCAACAGATTCTTGAGAAACAGGGCGGGTGATGTTTTGGTTTCATTTATATGGAAATTTTGAGATTGTAAATTTTCAGTGGTGTTCCTGCTTAGTGAAAAATGTTTCCTAGAAATGTTATTTTAATGGAGAGTTTCAGCTGATCTTTTAGTCTCTTTACCTCAGTGATGCGCAAAGAATATGGAGAGATTTTTGCCCTTAATATAGTTTACATTGTGTTTACTTAGGAACTTCCTACTGACACCAAGAGCTTCACCGTGAGAGCACTTAAAGAATAAGGCAGCGACGAAATACACGCACATTATTATTAAAGACACTCGTACGTTCAGAGCATCACTTTCCAGGTTGCTTATTATTTTCCCCAGGCAGTATTTTTCACAAATAATAGATTGTCCTATAATTTCTTTTCTGTTCTCTTAAATGGATATTACAGTGTTAAGGATGTAATTATAGAACAGAAGCAACAGGGGAAAAAGGAAGACGAATATCCACTTAGGTAAATTGTGGTTCTTTGGCAGTTTTCTGAAAGCTTTTCAGGTTTTGCATTACGTAAGTAATTCAGAATAAACCAGGACTTGATAAGCTTTCTTTTGTGCAGGGCTGACAATGCATCTGTGTGCTGCAGTTCCCAACATGTGCCAAGGCTGGTTGCAATAAATAGTCGCTTTCTCATAAGACGGCATGTAAGAATAGGGTTGTATTAGTATGCAAAGTGCTTTCCATTTATTCGTTATACATTTTCTGAGATTTGTTCCTCTTGAGATTCTTTTGTGTTTAGGCCAGAAGAAACTCAGATACTTAAAAGATATGCAAATTCTTTATGAAGTGGACTGAAAACACCAAATGACTTCCGAAATATCTTGTAGTATATTAGAAGCCTGTAAGTACGGCATGATACTGCCTGAATTAGAGAAAGTCATGTAGCCTTGAAAAAAACTTGTGCTCTTTAAAAAAAGAAAAAATTAAAAAAATCAGGATTTCAAAATACCTTTCCTATAAATAAGACATGATAAATCTAGAATTTCCCAGGGCTTGTAGTGTACCAACACATTAATCAAGACAGCTTTAAACACAGAGAAACATTCAAAGGCTGATGGTGACAGGTTTCCATATTGCTGGCAAACTACAAGAAAAGGGTAATACGAAGAAACACTATGAGCTTTTCCAATTATGGTTAGAGTATAACTCGATATTTTAAAAATTAATAATTTTAATCTGAAGTAAAAAAGAAAAACCTACAGAACTGTACTTTTCTTAGCTAACATGTAACATAGGATACATTTTCAGCGTAATTAGGACGGTTACTAATTTGCGAGACAGCATCTCATTTATCATTAGAGTGGGAAGACAGAGAAGCAAATTTTACTCCTTGATGTGGGTGATGGAAAAATAGAATTATTAAAAAAAAATCCCACCTAAACTAAGCTGAATTCTCTTCTTCAAGGCCCAACAGGGTCTGAGGCATTAATGTTCAGTGATATGGGGTCGCATCTTGTACAAATTTTGGATTTAGTGCGCAGAAGCACAGCCAGACCTGGCCCAGTGCATCGTTTGCCCCGTATTCGTTTGCTTTTTCACTGGGGTTTTTTTGTGTTTCAGTGCTCCAGCTCCTATTTAACCTAATTGTGCTTAAATTCTTTTTGATCCTGAAAGACCCTCAGCTACAAAGATACCGAAATAATGTTATTAGGCATGTGTTCATAAGGAAATGGGCGTAATCGCATTACTTGAGTGATATGAAACAAGGCTGCTCAAAGTAATATAGCTTGCATTAGAGGAAACAGATCTCCCATAATCAATCTCCCCATATATTTTATTATGCTTTTTTTTCCATTGTGAATACACGGGGAGGAAGAATCAAAACATGAGGGGACAGGAAAACAGCACCATTTGTTTGATTTTCCGTACAAAGAGTGGAGATCTTCTCCCTGGGTCCCTCGCGAGCCGCCCGGGCAGCGGCGGGGGGATGTCGGCAGCCACGGCCGCCTCGGTGGCCACGGCAGGTACGTTAGCAAAGCAGTGCGTGATATCCTGGCATGCTCCTGCCAAACCCCTGCTGCTTTCGGATCAAACAATGCTTCTTTATGGCCGCATGAGCCCTGGCCCTGTTTCTGGATCATTTCATGTTGGGGAATGGGGCTCAGAAGATGCGCGTAGCTGTGTCCCGGTGTGTCCCGATGCTCACGCTTCCCACAGAAATGTTGTCTTGCCCAGTCCTTGCAGACTTTTAGCAATGCTCCCCTCTTTGTTGCTTTCCAAAAGACAAATTTATCCTTTTTTTTTTTCCCCTCTTTGAGCTATCTGATTTCATCCTTTTCTCCTTTCACGCCCCTCTTGCTCGGCTCACAGCAGCCCAGTTCTGTCTGTGGGTCCTTCCTCGGCGAAGCCCTGCAAGAACTGGTTTTTTCCCTAAACGAAACTTCGCCGAATCTGGCAAACTGCTGCAGAGTGTTTCTGTTTACAAACTGACATTTGCTGCTCAGAAAATACTTCACTGTAAAATATCTGCCCCTCTATAGGTACAATAGACCTTTAGATTTTGTTTTAAAGCTCTGATCCAGCTTCCATGCCTTTGCCTGAGTAGGCTGGGGGAGAAAAAGAAAAATGACAAAGTTGTCTGTTATTTATTTTTTTTGTTAGCAGAGAAAAATCTGACAAAGGCAAAAGAAACCCCACTGAGACCATTTCACAGCCATGTATCATTGCAGGGTAATACATCCCTAGCTGGTGTAAATAAAGGAGGAAAATGCGAACTGATCTGTGTAGTGTGGTTCCAATTTACAACAAAGCAACTTCTGCAACATTAATGAAAATGATTTCTAGGAATATTTACTTGTTATGAAAATTCATCCCATGCAGGGTTAGTCTTTTATAAGACTAAGCCATCCTAAACATCCAACCAGAAGGCTTATCACAGTTAAATGGGACAGGCTTTAAAGTCAGCGTTTACTGTCTTACTTGAAATGCGGCATAGTGTGAAAAAATAAAACTTTGACATCAGCTGCAGCAAACTATCTTCCTTGAGCTGAGCTGAGTAACTTTAAAATCATGAGGATAATCTCAATTGCCATGCAAATTATGCAGCCTAAACAGGGAAAAAGCTACTCCTCCTTTTACTCTTGGAAAATGCAATTTGGTCTGCTGTAACTGGTGCTTTCTAAGAGATAAATTTCTCAAAATGATTAATATCTCTGGCAGCAAATTATATCAATAATATGTGTAGAGCATAAAGGAGGCTCAGAGTAATGTAATTCTGTTCCCTTTTTTTTTTTTTTTCTTTCCATAAAGGAGAAGGGTAGATTATGCCATCTAGTTAAGCCTTTACATATTCTAATGTGAGGCAGTATATTCAAATTGTACACTCTGCATAAAAAGGAATAAATTTGTATCTGCAGGTTTGTAAACCCTCAAGGTAGTGATTTAAATGAAAAAGTGACATTTTGGAATGGGGTGAAATTTTAAAATCATGGCAAAAATAGATTCTGAGTTCTTAAAGTTCCATTTTGCCCTGAAAAACCTGCCGATATTGCTGAAAGCCTAGAGGAAAAGCATTGATGGTACCCTTTATTTTATTTTTTTCAAAGGACGCTTTGCTAATCTTAAACTTTTAATACTAGTATAAAGGATGAGAGGAAATTGAAGAAATTCTATTTCATTAAATAACATGACTGGTTCAAAACAAAGTCCCCCGAAATGGTTCATAGATCCATCTCAGCACTTATTCAGCGTGGAGTTTCTCCTGAATCCAGACAGATGACCTGAACCTTAGGATTTTTTTGTATGTTTTTAAATGAGGGAAAGGATTGTTGCATCAGGCATGTGAGGTTGAAGGCCAAGTGCCTGAGGGATACTCTCTGTTTTACCTGAGTTAATTAGCTATAGTACATATTTGTCAAAGGGCGGGTAGATACCCTTTGCCAATAATTTAACACCATTAACAAATTATGAGATAATCGGGCTATACCACTTTCTTCCAGCTTATTGTTTTTGCTTAATAATTAATTCTAGAAATGCAAATTCAAAAAAGGGTGCACACCGTATAATCGTGTCTCCCATACATAAGAAACATAAAAGTAAAACTAAGCAATCCCATATGCTCTGAAGAGACATCTGTGTCTTGATTCATGTGCTGGCTGAAGGGGAACCTTCCCATCGTCCATGAACCAGGTAACCAGGAATTTCGGCTGTCTGTCCCTCTGCCCAGTTTCATTTACTGGACGGATGTTTTTGTGTTACACATAAAATGCAAAACAAAACAAAACAAAACCATTAAAAATTTGTGTTGCTGTGTGGTGCTCACTCCCCACTGAGACCTAGAGGAACGTGATGGGAGGAGGCTTACCCATGTCCCCTCCAGGAGAAGGATTTGCAGCGTTGGGAGCGTTGGGTACCTCCGGCCTCGCCTGGGTTGGAATTCCCACGGACTCTCCCTCTTCCTTTGACCATGGCTGGAAATGGAGATCACGATGTACAGCTACTCTTACAGGTGTTAGGTTTGTACTATCTTCCACTTCATGCCAAAATAACTGATTTGACTGGAAAAAGTACGGAGAAAAGATTACGTTGGGGTATGGACAACTGATGTGGATGAATGCTGCTCTTCAAGTGTGTCGTTTCAAAACCCACTCTTTTAAATGAAATGACAGCAGCTATCCACACACACACGTTTTCAGTTGCCTGAGCTTACACCAAGTACTTTTTTCTCTAACCTGAGATGCCTGGCACTGGGCAGGTCTCCTCCAGTGGGGTCCCTGTCCCGCTCTGGCTTTCCCTGCGGGTCCGTGCTGCGGCGCGAGGTGAGCAGTCAGTGCCCGTGGCCCATTGCTTCTTGTTACCAGCCAGTCCTGCCACCCGTGCCTGGGGGTGTATTTCTGAAATCATGTAGCTGATGGCACCTTTTGTAGCTTGTTGAACAATGGGCCTCTCTTGCCTGTGGGTGATGGAGAGTGGTGGGGAAGGACTGGAGACTCATCAGCATTTACCCAAAATTTGGGCAGGCTCATAAGAAACTGAAGGTGTACCCAGTTGCATTCATTTGAAATTCTGTTAGTTTTTGCTACTAGATGCTTTTTCTGAATACAGTTTTCATGCATTTTTCACAGGGGCAGTGCCTGCTCTGCAAGAGGAAGGAAAGCATCAGACCGGTTGCCCCAGAGCTGCTGCTGCTCTGGTGTCCCTCCAGTGGAAGGAGCTCAGGACCAGTCCTTTGCTTTCCAAGGAGGGACCACTATTTATTTGCTCCCCTTCAGCAAAGTTACTCCAGGTAAAAACTGCTGATGTTCTGTCTTCCTGCTGAGTGGAAGACCCAAAGGCTTGCAGCCACACGCCAAAGGGAAATTGAAATGAGAAACCCCAGAACATGTAAATGCCCAAGTGTGAAACCTGGCTGTTTTCTGCAGGGTCATTCTTGGGTGGTGCAGCAAGCAGCATTGCTGCAGGACCACGGGAAAGGCTGGTGTACTGTGTTTTTAAACTCACTGAAAAACAGAAAAAAAAAGAAAAAAAAGGTAATTAATCTTCTTGTGGTCTTTTGCTGTACATGTCTCCTCATGGCAGATGTGCAAATTAATATTGGATCAAAACCTTAGCAACTGTTTAATTTTTAAGTTTTCTCTATTCTTTCTTTGCATGTTTTTTTCCCATTAAGTAGTCTAGATGAAGCAGCTGTTACCAGGTACTGTAGTAATTATTTGGGATATAACGTATTTGATGTGGATTTTGGAGACAATTCTGTGTTTGAGTGCTGAATAGCAGAGAGGAACGTTTTGCTGTTTGATAGTAGGGGAAGAAACAGGCTCCCACATGGTGTTGTGCAGCACTGAGGGCCACAGCCTGGCCCTGGTACCAACCTGAACAGCCACCCACTGAGGTGGTCCTGAAGGGCTGGAGGTGGGAATTCGTTCGCCTGGGCTACAGCAGAGAGGCAGAGCTCTTCTGCAGCACCTCCGCCACAGTGCTGGAGCTCATCAGCTGTGCCCTGGGTACGACAGACTGATGAGGACCTGTGCAATCTGTCTTAGTCACTCCTTGGAAAGGGTGATGCCTGTGATTTCATTGCTCTCTGTGCCTTTAGCATCCACCTGCTGTTCTGTCCTGCCTTTTTAAAAGCCAGCTTTTCAGGGTAAGAGCTGTATCTACTACAAACAGCACTTGCCACAACAGGGTTTAGCCTGACTCACCACTGGCAGCTACCACAATGTCGTGGTGATAAAGACATTGCTGTTCTGTAAGACATAACAGGCAGTGAGTCTTTTTTAATTCTGCAACTGGTCCATACATCCCAGCGGAGTCGTATAGGAGGCTGCAGATGCCTTTCCCCTTCACGGTCCTTCTACAGCCAACGGTGATGCTGCTGCAGAGCCGAGCTGCACAGAGCAGAGTTCGTCATGGGCAAGGTGAGACTCACATTTATGAAGCTATTCATGATTCTTGATAGGCAGAGTACACACAGTGTGCATAAGCAGATATTATGGTAAATGTTCTCAAAGAGGAATCTTGGAAACTGCCAGGTCAACCCTAAAATACATGGGATTAAATAAATGAGTGATTTGTAACAACTTTATACGTGACAAGAGAGGTGACATGCTTTTAGGGGCAGTCTCATTTCTTTCAGGGCTTATGGGGTTTCTATCTCTTCAAAACTGAAATAAAATAAGATGGGGAGATCTCTGCAAAAATGGCATCCTCATTACCTTGCATGTGCTGTTTTTGCTACATGCACAAAATTGCAGTGTAAATCCTTCCCCAGAGTGATTCTGATTTATACTGGTGCACAAACGAGTTGAATCAGGCCTGACACTGGGTTGCTGAGCTGCATTGCTTTCACTCCTCTCATCCAGAGAGTGCTTATAGTAAAAAAAACAGCTCCCTTTTCACAGATCAGTGCTCTGATTTACTATCTTAAGCATCCTGGAGAAACCCGGGATGACGATTGTGATGGTTGTGGTCCTTCTCTGCCACAGACCCACTCAATCTCCTCTTTCTTCTTATTTCCTCTTAAAGGACTTTGGGAACTATTCTGCATTTTCCAACAAAATTGCTTTTGTATATGTTAACATTATAGTGTCTTTAAACAGTGCTTAATTACTATAAGCTAAGTCCAGCGCCGATGCCAAGCAGGTATACATCCACTAGACAGCTTAATGTCCATTTATTCCACTCTAACAAGTTAAGGAATGGAGAAAGGACAGAAATCACTATATCTTCATTTCTGCCCATCTGATTGCAACATAGTGATTTCTGCTTGCAGATATCTGCACAAGTTGCAGTAGTTCCATTTTTAGACAAACGGAACCTAATGAGCTGAGTATGAGATTGGAAAGCTGGTCATTAAAGCTTATAAGTAATTGGCTAGATTTTTCTGCTGGTGCAATTTGTCCCAGCTCTATCAAATTTATATGATCTTCAGCACACTAAAGGAAGTCTAGAGCTGTTAATTCCCCTGAAACTTTAACATAAAAACCTATAGGAACCATGGGAATTCTGGACAAAAAAGATTTACCTTTAAAAGGCATGGAGTTAAGAAACTGAGACATTGCAACAGAGTATTGTTGCACCTTCAACCACAGACATGCAACTTCTTAATAGAAATAAGCCTTGTCTGCATGGAGAAAGGATATATTCATATTTCCACCTGGCTCCTTTGGCCAGTCATTAGTCAACATATGTCTTCTTCATCTGCAAATTTTGTTCCCTGTGTGATGGGCTTTTCTGAGGAACAGAATCTCCTGCAGCCTCTCAGATTGAATTGCAAAGTATGGCAGTACAGTCCTGTTGACTGGAATGACCTCTGCTTTGAAAGGGAAAGAGGTAATTGGGTTTCCAAATTCAAAGCTGCATCTGACATCAATCAGTTGTCAAATTTCTTTAACTCTCACACCCTGTGTTCCAGGAAGATTGACTGTACATGCCTTTATGGTTGGGAAAGCACTGAAATTCTGACAAGCCTTGATAACCAAAGTTGCTCGAGAGAATGTCTTTAATAAAAGCTAGCTCACTTTTCTGTATGGCCTAGATTTCGTCAAGTAAAGGCTATTATTCCAAGCTATAAATATGTATAAATGTAAAAATCAATACATATATATATATATATGTATATAGGTGTATATGGAGAGATATACATCACTCTCTAGACATAATTTATATATATACACACAAACATATATACACACATACACATGTCTATTTTTTAAAAAAACATTCCCTAGATGTTCAAAGTCCCCCCTGAAAGGCAAGCCTCCTGTAACTTGCCAGAGGAATGGACCCACCACACCGATTCCATCGTGGAGCAACAAGGTTTAGGTTTCATACTTTCGATCACAGAAAGAGCCAGAGGCACGGATGTGTTAAAAACATGCTAAAAATTCTCCTTGGGCTTAAAAGCGTGCATTGCAGGTGGGTAGAGATTTGCAAAACCGGTTACTGTCGTTTTAATGAGGAAATTGTTCCACCTTTAACTCTTTAACCTGTGTAAGGGATGGAATTGGAGCATATGCATAAACTACTTTGTCCTGGAGAAGTTTTACACTGGGGTGAGCAAACGACCTTGAGTAGATTTGCCCATAATGACAGGAGCAGTAATGGTGACTGTAATGTGCCATTTGCTACTGTGTCTTTCTAAGCTGTGCTGAGCACTGCCAGGCATTTATTACAACGAAGTGGATTGCCAGGTCTTCTCTTATGGGCCAGATCTAAGGATGACCTCTGCTCGTAATGTTGACATAGCAAGGGCTTTTATCAATAGGAAAGTCTTTATCAGGTTCCTTATTACTAACTGTTCCAGTATAACTCCTATTTCCATGATAGGTGCAAGGCTTTTTACATAGTGTATACAGTGGAATGTAGACACACAAATTGTTTCCCCTGAAATTATGGAATGAGATACCTTGGGCCAGGAATAAAAAAAATAGAGTATTCAGGAATGAGAACACTAATGCCAACTTCAGAATCTGGGTTAATTACCATGTTTCTAACATTGTAAGTAATCTGTTGGCACGACCCTGAAGATTTCTTTATTTTCTGAGGTGTATAATCAGAACAAAAATTTAGTAAAGAAAAATGCCACATTAACTCTAAAATACATAGGATTAAATTGTATCAAAGAAAACGAACAACAGGACGTTTTTGGTTTCCTACTGCCTCAGTGCTGTTATCCAAATATGGATGGCTCTGGTCTTGGAAGAGTGCAAGAGATGTTCACCACTGACGCTGGACATCTATGGTCCTCGAAGAACAGCTAAAGTTCTAGGTGAGAAAATCAGGTAAAGGGAAAATATGTCTTTTAATTGCCCCATTCACTATCCCCATTCACTATTGCATAATTTTTTTGGAATCTAAAAATTATAATGTACATTTGTGGACTTAGTAGCCTACAAAATTCACGCTAGAAGGAAATGCAATGACTCCCATCTTTGTCTCATGTGATAAATAAGATCACTAGTTCTTTGGTAAACATCTGACTTCCTCTATGTTTTATTAATATCTTATCTTCCTATTCTTATCTCTAGAATTAATTTTATTCACTATTATACCAACCACAGCAGTTGCTTGTTAATGCTCCTTCACCTCCCTATAGCTCCCACAAGAAACTAAAGTCAACCAGCCTGTCACAGATCTACTTAACATAAGTAGCTGGTTGGAACAGTAGATCTATAATTTTTATGTGCTCCATTTATGTCACCAAAAAATCTTAGAAACTCAGTTGTATACATTGTATACTCGGTTGTATACATGTCAGCAGCTCAGAACTCATTTTAGATTATAGTTATTTATGCTCATTTATGGCAATGACTGCCTTTTTTTCCCTCCTGTCATCCATTCTTCACCAAAAATTGTGATTCCATTTTTGACGTCCTGGTCGTTACTTATAGAAATATTTTGAAGGTTCATGTAAGCGAGAGTACATTTGAAACAATCAATCCAGTTAAAAACATGGCAAGTAGCATTTTTCTAGTAACTGCTGTACTGCATTACCTGTCTCCTTTAGCCTTTCAAATCCCAAGATCTTCTTACAGGAAAAAAAAAGTCATAACTTGAAATAAAGTAGGTTCATTATTAAGATATTCATTATAAATTCCATACGCATTGGTTGTTTGCAATGATTTTTTCTTTCACTTGTTCCTCAGGCAGTAACAGTAAATTAATGTGTTTGTGACATTTCTGCAATTCTAACTTTGAATGAGACTCATACCATATATTGCATTATAAATACTGACTTGCATTAAGTCCCATGTGTGCCTCTCATGTAGAAACGGAATAGACAGTATAGTCATTATTCAACTTAATTTGCAATATTTATTACCCTTGGTGAATGTGAATGTATTCGTTACATTCACAATAAATGACCTTTGGGTTTCGGAGATATGTATTATGTTAGGAAAAACTTGCAAGGAGTAAATAATATCCTTCCTTTTTTCTCTGTGAAGATTCCATTTCTACAGTGCCACTATTGTTTCCTGTATCTAAATGTAATTTATGCTAAGCTGAAGGAGATCTTGCTCATGCTACGGTGTAAAACAAGGATATTTGTGTAAATGCAGTGAAAAAAATGCAACCATGTGACTTGCCTTGGTGACATTCGGAGAAAAATGCCTATAAAGACCAGCTGTAGAGAAACGCGACATAATCTTGGCGAGCGTAGAAGCTGACTTTTCCTTAGGATAAGAACGAAGCAACAGAGCTCATTATCACTCACAGCCAGGTGGTACATGCATACCTTTGGCTGGTATGCGGGACAAAGAGCTCTGCGTAGGCATGACCATCAGACTATCAGCTCCTTTATCATCACGGACTGGAAACCGCGGGAAAAGCAGAAGAAGCAGTAGAACAATGGTTACATACCTAAAAAATTAGACAACTTTCATAGTGTTTTCCTGGTTTTGAAAGCTGTGTACTTGTAGTGGTTGGAGCTGAAATACCTTCCCCAAAGGTTAAGACCACAAATGTCAGATGATTAGGCTATGTGTAAACCTTTGTATTCAACATTCATAACGCATAGACTGCCAGTGATCATTCTGAGAAACTTGTAGGTCCAGTTTGAACTTCCCTCATTTGAATGGCTCCATCTGTGGTCCTGCCCTAAAGGCCACTGACGTCAGCACAAGGATTTTGCAACGGTTTCACTTGGCAGCGGAGAAGCTCTTCTCATCCCCCACAGAGGGGGGGGATGTGGCTTGCCATGCTCCTCTGCAGAGCTTGGGGTGCAGCCCTGCCTCTTCACCAAGGAGACCCAAATCATTTGTGTTCATGAATTCTGGCAGGATTTGCAACCTTCACATCTCTTCCAACTGATGAAGGACTAGTACTAAGCTTCCCAATAAATGTCAAGAGAAAGAAAATACTATTATTTTCATTTTACAGCTGAAAATAAAGTGATAAAGTGACTCATCTGAGGTCCCATGGGAAGTCTATGGCAGACTGAGGAAGCAGACCCAAGTTTTTGATAGGGCATCTCTAGTGACCCCATTACAAGAATAAGATTTCCTCTGGGACTGAATATTAGCCTGAATAAAATAAAATTTTACTTGCATTACTTGCATTTTGATGATGGGAAAACTGAGGTGAAGAGCAGAGGAGTTACTACAAGGCCACCAGTGCACTCTTTGCAGATCTGGCACTCACATTCAAACCTGCCAATTCCCCCGCTGGTACACCAAACACCAATGAAAATATGGTCTCCAGTCCATGGCTACAGCTTATCAAAAATTTCTTTAGGAAGTCTTACAGTTGATCACTACAGGAGCCTATCAATGGCAAAGTAAATTTTCTTGAGATATCATCTTCCAGAATTGTTTTAAAACTCTTTGTGCAGTGAATTGGCCTGATTGGGAGTGGGATGTAATGAACTAAATGCTGAATACTTGTCATCCTTACAAAAATACTCTGGACCAAGGCTAGTATTTCCTTAAAGCAATGTGAATTTTTCCAACAGTATCATAGAATTTTTAATAGGACTCTGAGTCAGCAGCTTTTGTTTTTATCAGCTGCTGCTTTTCCTTTATTAATAAATCTCACAAGAAGCATTTCTATTCTACAAGGCAGTTGAGCTCTCTCGTGATGATGCTCTGTACAGCTGGGGCTGAGGTAAGTGGAAAGACCCTCCTCCTTCCCCCCCCCTCCAATTCACCTCCTATGTGATTAATGTGGGAATTGCTTTAATTTTCTAAATGTCTTCTTTACACCGAACACTCCAGTGCTGGTTCTGTAACTACTTATCATGCCAAGTTATTCCGTTCCTAACTAACCTGGACACACCATTGGAAACCTTTAATCATGTGCACTGTAGTTGCAATACACCTGCCCTTAATTTCTTGTCATTACGGAGTACTAAAGTACAATCAGGGTACGTTAAATAGCCTTTCTCCTTTTTTAAAATGCCTGCCCACATGTGTATTTTCTCTGCACTATCCATGCTAATTTTCCCCACAATTCTCGAGGGTAAGCTTAATTTTTATACTTTTCCTCACCGGTTAAAACTCCTTCTTTTTAGAACCTCTCCTTTCTCAATTGTCTTCTGTGCACTTCACTCTGGTTTTACAGTGGATTATACAATGTATCTGGATTAAAAAATTATAGTAATCAGAAAGCTCGTGCTTATGTCTAGCCTGTCAAACAAAACATAATGATATCCCCCGATGCTCGTTGCTGAAGGCTGGAAAAACTCCCATCTTGCTGGGCGCTTTGCGTCTGTGCAGGCGTCATCTTCCCCTTGGTTCACCTGCTGTTCTTGGTGGCTTGTAGGAAAAGTGTTGAATCCTCCTATGAAATACAGTGGTCTTTCTAGACAAGAATACATTGTGGAAGAAAGGCACAAGAAGTCAACCCCATATCTCATTTTTTTTTCTTAATATCAAGCTCAAACTGGGTTTTTGTTATGTGTGTATATATATATATATATGTAGCAATTTTTAATCCTTGTTCTGGAGACGTTTACAGCTTCACATAATTTAGGTATTTAAAATGATGAAATCTATATAATCTGGTGTTGAAAAATGAAGTTTCCTTAAACCAAAATTCTGCCTACAAAAGTTAAAAATTGAAATATGCAGTTGGATTTTATTATCTTTAAGGAGTTTAAACTGAATTTATTCATAACTTTTTTCTTGTGTTCAGTAAAGACAACTGTGTAGGATGTCCAAAAAAGACTGGGTAACGCAAGCTGAATAACTTATTTATTTATTTTGCCCTGCGGAGCCTGCAAGAGCACTTGCTGAAGGATCAGCCTTTCACCCAAGGTTATATATCTATATAATGATCAGGCCAGTTTGTAATCAGTAATTTCCAATTAAACTACTGCTTTCTTGCAATTTATAAGTCAATGATGATGTCATTAAAAGTATGTCTCTCAAATGCTATGGACTGACTGAAAAAAAACCCCCACATTTCAGAATACTCCTGCTCATCACAAACGCCTAGTCTTACCAGTGGCTGATAGGAATTGCTGTCGGAGGAATTACAGCACTGGGCATGGGCAAAAGGGGTTGGTACAGTCCACATCGAATTCTCTAAAAGACCCTTTTCCCTTTGAAAGAGGATGCCTGGCATATTTTGGAGAAGTTTCAGAGAGATGGTGCTGGGACATGCCTCTCGTTATCATACTGCTCATCAGCTTGCCAGGGCACTAATTTCCACTCCAGTGAGTTCTGCCCACGCGGCATGTTAGTCTTTATTTATAATAACAAGGAGAAGGTTAAGATGTAAGGATGTAGTAGCTTTATAAGTGATATGTAAACATGCTGTATAATCAGCACTGATGTCACCTTTCCAAATATTGGACATTACTCTTAATCCCTTGTTTACTGAATCATATACTGTGTTATTTTTGTTGTAAATAAATAAATAAAAAAATCCAGAGTGTGAGATCATCACAGCAGAGAAACTATTTTCTTGGTGTGCGTAAAAAAATCTGTGATTATTCATCAATGAATTAAGACATTTTTTGGCTGCCATAATTAATTCCATTTTGAATTGGTGAATTTTTATATAAGATATGACCCTGGGAAATATACAAGTGAATAATGATGAATGGTTTATGGTCAATGTTATTCTGGTATTTAAATACTCTTAGATCTTCTATTGAACCATTTTTCAAAAAAAAAAAAAAAAAAGAAAAAGTGAAATGTTATTGGCTGTATTTTAAAAACAGTGATGGTTCAAAACATTGCCTGCAATAACAAAGGTAATTTGTGTCATTAACTGATAAGAGAATCACAAATCCTAATTTATTTCTTATTTGAGTTTTCGTGGTGATTTGGCACAATAAACATCTACCCGGAGCCCATTTTATCCTGCTTTCCAATCACTATACAAACTGGGGAAAGGCATCCTTGTCCTGATCCTAAATGAGCAAACTTCAGGAATTTACAGATAATTAACAAAAAAGCTTTATGGTAGAACATAAAGGAATTTAGACTAACATATTATTTTAGTAGATATGACAACAGATCCATTTACCTGCAGATTGTTGTTTGTTTGGGGTTTTGTTGGTTTGTTTGTTTGTTTCTTTTCTAGACACACAACTATTTTGTTTTCTATTTGTTTAATCTCCTGTTGTGTGTGACCCCCTACAAGAGGAGGCTCTTCTCCCTGTTGGGGAAGGAGCATGAAAAAGGACACTATAAACTTCTGTAGAGGTAACTAAGCCAGGACCATACACAAGTCAAAACTTCTTATGCCTTTTGATGGAAGATATTGCAGCAGACACAAATATGGCTGTTGCCCTCAGGGTTAAAATTGCAGCCTACAGCGCGTTGTATTTCAGCAATATTAGAGAGCAAACAGCGAGTCAGAAACGCAAGGCGCCATATACTATTAAAGGAATAATTCGGTCTGTTTTGTCATATTCTGCAATTACAGTAACTGATACGTGTTTACGTTACCCAGAAGGATATGGAACAGAAGTGTTTACTATAGGGAAAAGTCCAGAGATACCTTTTATGCATTGATTCCTTAAAGTTAGTGATATACATTGCTTTCCAAGTTAGGACACCATCCACAGATGTCAGTGATGCCAGAAAAAGCTATTATGCCTTAGAAAAATAAGGCTGTTAATTTACTGAGATTGGCTAAATAAGATAATTACTCAGTGGAGAGACATTGAAAAAACCAAAAGAATCCTATGCTAAATCTCCAGAGTTAAATCCCACTTAATTTAATCAGAATTTTGCTGTCTATTTTAATCCGGCAAAGAAACACTTAGAGTCCAAGGGTATGATTAAAAGAGGCTGGTGGGAGAACGGACAGAGAATTTGGTTTTGAGATTTTAATATTATTTTAAACTAAATATTAGTAAATTGGAAGTCAAGATAAGATGGCAAGAGAAAGTTTCTCTATTAAATACGAAAAAAGTATCATTCTTGAAAGAAATATGTTTGGATACACTTCATAACTTCTGATGTTTTTCAGCAGAAACGAATATCACCATCTCACACAAATTCATGTTGCAGAAGGTAATTTTATTCAATTCATAAATCCTTATTCCAAAGATTTATGCTTTCCCAATTATCCAGATATTCATTTCACAGGAGATAATGAAGTATGTGGTAAATGTTTCAACTGATCTTATTTTAACATTGCACCATCCATGTGACAAAATGCCATCCATAAAATCTTATATCAGTTTTTTTATTTGTGTTAAAAAAAAAAAGATACCTCAAAACATTATGCATGCTCATGGATGAGAATCTACAATCAAAACCCATAAAATGTGCTAATCAGACGTTGTGTTTTTCATAAATGGCAGCTGTACTCTCCTCCCATAATGTCACTGCCAAAGCAAAGCAAGATAAGAAAGCTCATTTTTCTTTGGCTTATTTTCTTTTTAAATTATATAAACCCAAGTCATATATTTATTGCCTTATGGAAATGATTCTTAACATTTGATACGTACAAAGAACCACAAAATATCCTTTCTGAGAGTCACAGTGCCTAACTGAAATGAATCTATAGGCTTATCTGCTGGTCTTTGACTGTTAGACTGTATTCTTTGCTTTTAATTGAAAATATGGATGTTGTAATTATCTGAGGACACTGTGAAGGTGTGCAGTACATTATTGTCTAGTTCCTGCTCTGAAGCAGTTGTCATGCAGCATAACTTAAAAAGCAGCAGAGTAAAGCCCTGTAATTCTAAATAGCGGTCTTACTACACAGCGTTGCTTTATCAAAAAAATCAATGTATAAAATAAAAAGGAAAAGGAGTGAGAAGTGTCTGCTAAATCAGCTTGGGAATAGTTAAATAAAACTAGCTTCTCCGCCTCTGAACTGCCAATAGGAAGCTTTGCCAAATGTAGACAAAAATCCCTCAAGCTCTGGCTCACAAGACTGCGTTTTGGAGCACATTCAGTGATATATTTTCTATTTCTGTGCTATCACCAAAAAATAGAAACTTTGTTTAAACTCTTCCAAATTCTGTTTGTTTCTAATGAAATTTTATTTGGTGGGAAATGTCCTATAGAAAAGATACCTCCCAGCATTTGTAACTCTTGAAATGTGTGTGTTATTGCTTCAGAGAAATAACCAACTCCTGCTTCACTGTGGCCAAGAATAAAACCTCACTGAGCTCGTGGTAGAGAAGATCAAGTGTACAGTAAGTACCGGTACAGGCATCATCTTACACTTGTGTGGTTTGCTGAAGGGACTTGTTCCTCGCAGCTCTTTACTTTCTTACTGTTTTCCTTTTCAGCTTTTCTGACCTGGTTTTCACTCTTTTATGGTCCCATTCTTCTCATTCCTGGAGCAGAACTGCAGAACAGCTGCAGAACGATTGAGCACTGGATGGGAACCGCATCAACAATGACAGAGTTATTGCGTGTCTGTCTCCGCAAATGTCTTTTTTGATCTTTACTAACAAACAAACTCACTTAAATGGAGCTTATGTTGGCATTTCTAGTGGGCTGAAGCTGCCGCATGTTGAAGATGCCAGCCTTGTCCTCAGATGTCATCTGAGCAATACTTGAGACGTGCACATGCATAAGATCAAAGATTCATTTTTACTGGTTTAGAAATCCACCCAAAAGCCACCTAAGGGCTGATAGAGCTTTAAAGCAGCACCAAAGATGCTGCTGACTCTGGCTACCTGGAGAAACCTGGCAAAAGTTCTTCAGTCCCTAGGGATAAACAGAAAGGAGCATTGCTTTCATCACTGTATTTTCTTATGAATGAGCTGTTTTTTCTCTAACTTTCTGAAGATGGCATTTTTTTATGGTCTAATTTAATTCCTAGGTTGCAAAGATGCTGTCTTTCAAAAAAGCCAAGAATTTCCACCACTTTCTCTTACATTTTAAACTTTAAGAAGCACATTTTAGAAGTGGTAATCTTTTTCTTGCAATACCTCCATGAAAATCCTTGTGACAAAACAGACAGGGCAGGTGGCTGGTCTGAAACAGACAGATCTTCAACTCTAGTTCCTGACAGCAGAAAATACTCTGCTATGCCAAGATACGCTCTTACTTTTGCTGAGGTCTGGCCAAGATGAAACCTTTAAATAATTCTCTGATATATTAGTGAAAGCTATGAGAAAAGAGCCAGGGATTTATAAGGAACAGTAAATGCAACACATCACTGCCTTGAGCCTTGACTCTTGCTGAGATTTGCCTGTGTGTCCTTCTCCCCTTCCTGTAGACATACCTTTGCAAGATTTTTCTGTGGGTAAGACAAAAAACAGGTATGAAAGCAAGACATGCAGAAGGATTGGACACACAGGCTTTAGCTTGGAAAGATTTGAATACATTTGAATATTTTTTGCAGTTTTGGAGAAAAGCTTGATTTTGAAATCATAGTTAAAAGTCTGTAGATGCACCATTAGTTAATGGTAATTCAATCCTAAAAAGAAAGAAAAAAAAAAAAGTGACCTGATAGCTACCAGGTATCTGTTCCAGCAATCAAACTAGAATTATTTGACATTGTCATCTGGGAGAATTCTGTACAAACACAGTCGGTGGAGGTGAGTCTTGTCATGAGCTCTTTTTATTTCCTTCTGTTTTAAGCAATCAGCAATATCTCTGTACAGTCCAGCTAGTCTGCACCTCAAGAATTATTAGAAATCACGTTTTACCAGCTATGGAACAATCAAAAGAAAGAATATATCATCTTACTTCTGTGGGTAAAATACCTTACCTTACCTGATGAAAAACCTGTTCTTACACTCTGGGGCTTTGATGTCATGCTGTCCTGTTTCCACCAAAAGTTTTGGCAGCTGAAAAGAGAAGTGCATCTTTAGTTTGCAAAATGTGTCAAGTTCAGGTGCTTCTTATGGAGTCTGAGAAACCAGAAATAGAGGCAATGTCTTAAGCAGGGTAATATTTATTTCATTTGTAATCAAACAAGCAATCAAACAAACCCCAAACCCATTGAACAGTTCTCATTGAACTGTTCCATTTACAACTTTGTTTTCTAGCAGGAGGCTTTACACAGGTTCTGAGGACAGGATTTTCTATCATAACCTTTTCCTAAAATTCTCAAAGAAAATATTCTTTTTAATTGTTGCTTTTGCAGTCTTTGTGGGTTTTTTCCATAATCATTGCATCAGGTTCCAGTAATATGAAGGTGCCCTGGAAATGAAATGCACAGGACACGGATTTTGAAGATGTTACCCTGAGGTAGGTATGTAGTGAGGAAAATGCCTTCATGCCCTACAGAGAAGTCTTAGGGGCACAATAGTCAGAGACCACTTGATGTGGTCAGTTATTACGATACCAAGTATTCCTCTCAAAACCCTGAGGTGTGGACTTACGCTGAACAAATGAATAATCTCTCTTGACTTTATTTATATGTTGTGTACATGTGGGTGAAAGGGAGCTTATATATTTGACTTTTCTTCTCCAGTAAAGCTCAAAAACATTGAGATAAATAAAAAGGTCTCCAGATTTACTATTACATAAAATGTGATTTTAGAGGCTAGATTCCTGAATTTTGGAAGTACTCCTGGTTTTGGTAGTATTTCATCCTTCTGTTTCCTGACATGTATTACAGCACCGACACTGAATCAGTTCTTGGGAATTATAGGAATTACATTTTACATCAGCCTCCAGGCGTGGAACCCTAATTAGAGAGCTGAAATGGTGCTTCGCATGATTTGTCCTGCTTAGCCAAACTGCAGGGCCATTGTCTGTTTTTTTTAAGAAACTTAATTTGTTTCATTAAACCTTTTAACTGTAAAATGAACTGGATTTATAAAGCACTCATTACTTGTGATTCTGGATTGAATACCTTGTGTTACATCACTCTTTGCATGGTAAGGCAGCACTCCTAACGAGCCCCTCATAAAGGAGATGTTCATCTCATCTGGCAATTGCTGAGAACAAAAAATGATAGATAAATTATTTTTAATGGTACCTGGAAATGTTACTCGCTAACAATAGAAGCGTAATCCCTCTCTCTTGCCTCCCTTCTGTGCTTCGTCTGTAACATCCTCGGCAATAACCTTGGGGTGGAGCAGACTTTGCCGTGCAATTGTGATAACGCTGGCAGAAGCAATCGCTGCATTTGCTGCTCCTTTCAGGACTGAGTAGGTTTGTTTATTTGAGCTGCATATTGGGACTATTTGTAGAATGTCTTAAAACTTTCTAGAGTCACCTTCCCCACCTAAACCGACCATAATAGAATAACTGTTAAATTTTATTTCTGCTGAAAGAGTGAGTTACCTTTTACTTTACTGCACCAGTAAAATGGATGCTAAACATATGTTGAAATATCACAGCTGGATATGAAGGAAGGTGTTTTTAATCACTTGAGTCTCAAAAAAATGAAAATATTCTGCATTTGTGGATAAAGGCATTGGGTTTTTTTTCTTTCTATGGGGTTTTAGGTGTCACATTTCCATAAACTTCAGCACTGTAGCTTTACATCGTTGTTATACAAGTATATAGCTATAAAATACAGGCTGAGACTTTTGATGCAGGCTTAGGTACCAGTGCCACAGAAAGAACATAAACCTCAGTGAGAATGAAATAAAAAGTTAATCCAGCTGCCACTAGACACCTTCTACTCTCCCACAGCTGATGTGTGTCAAAGACTGCACACACAGAGCTTTCACCGCTCCTGCACCAAGAGCAGGTCCCCACCAAGGTTTTTCAAAATTATGCCACCAAATGGCTTTGCTTGCTTGGCCCTTCTCTGCAGAGATCCTGCACCCATGGTAGTTGTAGATGGTGTGTTTTAAGACCCCTTCCATTAAGAAGCAGGGTAAGTATAACAACATATTGCTGGGTATTTTTGTATTTAATGTAACTGAACTCCTTGCCGAAGAAGAAAGTGGCTAAGGTGACCACCTACATGAAATGCCCCAAACATAACCGTTGGCTGTGTGAGCCACACAGACATTTCAGACAAAGCAGTGAAGGTGAAAATGAATTTATAGTTGATTGATTTGAATAATTAGTCACCATAGACTCATAGAATACTTTGAGTTGGAAGGAACCTTAAATCCTATCTAGTCCCACCCCCCTGCTATGGGCAGGGACACCCTCCACCAGACCAGGTTGCCCAAAGCCCCATCCAACCTGGCCTTCAACACTTCCAGGGATGGGTCATCCACAGCTTCTCTGGGCAACCTGTTCCAGTGCCTCACCACCCTCACAGTAAAGAATTCCTTCCTAATATCTAATCTAAACTTAACCTCCTTCAGCTTAAGGCCATTTTCCCTTGTCCTTTCACTACATGCCCTTGTAAAAAGTCCCTCCCCAGCTTTCAAATCAAGACAGAGCAGTGAAGAAGAAATGGGAAGCAGAAAGATTTAAGGCCCACAGAAAACACCAAGCTTCATACCACTAAAACATCAGTAGTTACCAGTTCACATTCACATCTGTACTGAATTAGTAACTAAGTTATAGGCTTTTTTTTTGGCTAGCATCAGTGGAAAAATCAGCAATAAATACAAGTTCTGACCGTAGTAAAAGGTAAAATTTAAAAGAGGACCTTAATATAGTCAAGGCAGTTTTGACTGATGAGGCAAGAGTATTGGCAGATGCTGGCAGGAGAAAAAAAGCTTTAAGCTGAGAGTATGATGGATTTGTTGAGGCACACTACAATAAAAATAGTATACAACAAAATCAGTTATGAAAAGAAACTTTCACAAAGACTTTCACAAAGGTTTTCATTTTCAACTTTGGAGAAGTTCCTATGAGATATAGAAAACATGGGGGAAAAAATCAGCTTTTCAGGAAGATTTGAGGTGATATAGGAGGCGAAAGAGTGTTTCTTTCAAGAATATTGGTTCTTAGCTGAAAAAGATATTTTCCTGAAATACTCTTTGTAAAAGCTGTTTGTTAGATTCAGAAATATGTTAATTTGTGTGGGAAGGAGGAAGAAAAGTTGGTAAGTTTTCAGCTTCTTCCACAAAGACTTAGTATTCAAAGGTCATTTGACTATATCTCTTACAGTAATTAATGTGAAATGAGAGCAATTAGTGATCCTTCATTAATGTGTCTGTTACATTAGATTAGTCAGCTTCTATTTTTGTCAGATGTTACTTAGCATGCTTTAAGAAAGACCTTTTTTTTTTTTTTTTCCCCCCCCCAAGCTTCAATCTTCATAAAAACTCCATCTGGGAAAGGTGTGGAAATAAGAATTATAGCTGATCAAGTTTCCCGGTCTTTTAAAGTTAAGTGTTCCTTACTGAATTTGCTGAATCAGATGTCTACTGAATTATTTTGATTTTAGCTAGTTTCTAAGGTTCAAAGCAATCAGGTAGCCATATATCAACAAATCAATGGGTCTTCAACTCTCACTTGTGCCTTTCAGATTTTTACTTTTTACTTACTAAATTCTTCTGGGAAAATAAGTTCAAAATCCCCATTATAAGCTATTTTTACTTCAGGTAAGAAGTAAGAATACTTACTATTCTTAAGTAATAGTATTTTTAAATATTCAGGTATTTTTAAAATCTTAATCTAGGACACTTTGTGAATCACCGTTATATGGAGTCTGTGCTTGCTCGTGGTGAGGAAGGAGAGTACAAGTGAAGATTCACCAATCTGCTTGTGAACTTCACCAAGTCATTCACAATTTTCTGCTCACTATTTTCCAGCTGCTTCCTGTGTCCTACCTGCTATACTGGGTGCTGTGAAGCTTAGCTACTGTTTGAAAACCTTTATTATAATGTTTGTAAAGGACTTGGAAATCCTCAGATGAAAAATGAAACATATGTGCAAATTATAATTATTACTATTCCAAGCTATTGAGTATAAACACCAGTTAAAAGAAATTCCTTATCAACTGATGATTTTCATGTTCTCACTGAATCTTGAAATTCAGTTATTTTTTTCCATTATTGGCAGCTAAATTGGAGTAGGACCTTTAATGTGAAATTTGACCCTTTCATCTCAGGTGATGTGAAAGGTCTTTTTAAAAAATCAGAAAAGATGTACTTACATATGCATTAGTGGTAATGATTTACCAAAGCAGACACTAACTTTCTCCATTAACATCTTGTTCTTTTGCATAGTCCAGGTTTTGAAAGTCTGCCGTTAGTTGCCTCTATTCCTGACCACAAAACGGATGCTGACTCTGTTTCTCATTGCATAGGAAAAAAAACAACCCAACAACCTATAGGAAACTCTAATTTCATTCAAATTTTGCTGAAAATAAAGAGACAGCCTGTATGTGAGGAGTTCTGAATTTCCCACAGTGTATTTAATTGTGATCGCTTGTGGCACTTGCAGGAAAACTTTATCTCAAACAACACTGCCATGGATGGCGTTGCTGTGATGTGACAGGAGTGCAATCTAAGCTGTATGTCAAATGAACATTGGTGTGTTTAAGATTCATTATTCATTAAAATACAAAAGTCACTTTGCTTTCACTCCAGCTAATTAAGCTTAAGTACATACTTAATTGTTCTGTTAACTCAGGGACCAAATAGACTCCATTCTTATGGCAAACTGAGCAATTGCATCCCGTATTCCCAGGAACAGAAAAAGCTGTGTGTTTATGAACAAAGCATCAGTGATTAAGAGAAAACCATCCCTTTTATTGATCCAAGATCACTGTTGGCTGTTAAAATAGAGAAATTGAAAACCAATAAAGCATTAAAGATTTGGAATTGCCAAGGTGAAGCAAAATGTCTGCTGTAATTCCCTGTTGACAGGGCTACTGCTCCACCCAAAGATGTACATACCAACAGATTGTCCAAGAAATGTTCTAATGAAGTCCTTTCTCATTCTGCAGTCAGACTCGGTCCAAAGAGGTGTTGAATGTTGGCAGGTATCCGGAAAAAGGGGAGCAGTGGTATTGTACAATGTGAGAAACAAGTGAGCTCACGGCTGAAAATACTAAGCCTACAAAAATTACCCTTTGATGAAAATATTGCTTCTATAGCCCAGAAAAATCTGTGAATAAAAACAAGTCTCAGTTTGGAGTCTTATTTGAAGTCAACAGTTGATTAACTTGTTCTAAACAATTGGCTTATGCACGTTATCAGTCTAAATGTCAGAAGGCACTACAAAACCCTCAGAAATATGACTTTCTAATTTCCCAGAGGTCCAAGATACTTTTATTGAAAAGCAAATTTAATACTGAAGTAATGCAAAGTCTTTAAGGCCTCTTATGTAAGGGTTAAGGATACTTATTCTTTGGTTTTCATTCCATCTGTTTCTATAAAATTTAACATATAATATAATGTACCAAAATGCCAGATTTAAAGGGAAAAGATGTCAAGTGTACCATTACGCTGCCAGACTTCAAAATTAATCTGAACTGTTTGTTCTGTGATAATCTAGAATGTTACTGCTTAAAAGATGTTATTCTTTTTATTCCTAAACATTACCAGTTCTGACTTCTGATATCTGGTCAAAATTCCTATGAAATTATTTGTTTTAAACTAGTATATTTATCTTCTACATGCAATATGAATTATGAATAGGAAGTAGGTAATTGATTTAGGTTCTTATTTTTATTGATGTAATGGTATTTGCTTACTTATTTTCTGATTATTTTTAGTAACAATATTTTTAATAATATAAGTTGCAGCTTGGAAGTTTGTCTTCCTGGGCAGATACATTTCAACCCACAAAATTCTAGACAGTATAGTTTGCAATAGCAGACTTTAATGATGTGAACATGAGTTGATTTAATGGAAAAAAGAAAACAAGATGTTAGGTCTTTTTGTTGCCCCATTCTCTGAGCAACACAACCAGAACCACAAGCTGTTTAGAGAGCAACTCTGTCAGATAGAAAGGTTTGGTTGATGCTTAGGGGGAAAAAAAAAAAAAAAAAAAAAAAAACAAAAAAAAAAAAAAAAAAAAAAAAGGCAAACAAACAAACACACACAAAAAAAAGAAAAAAAAACACATCTGAAATAATTCTAACCAAAAAGCAATACATGTTATTTTACACCTCTCTTCACTGGGTCAGCAAAACAACAGTAAATAATACCTTCTTAATTCCTTAATGGCTATTTGATTATCACCAATTCTTATACAAAGAGGCAAAATAATGAAGAGATTAAGTCGTCTCTTTGTATTCAGGGTACATCAACAGGGAAGAAATGCGAGTGATTCCATTTTTTATCACCTAATAATGGAGAGTAATCACCTGCCCTAGAAAAGCCTGTTCTATCTGGGCTCCTCAGGTACTGATGTTTGGCCATGAATTATCCCTAAGCATGACCTACCCAACTCCTCTGTAACTGATACATCTACATTTTGTAAAGCCTGTTTTACTCAAAGTTGTTAAAATGCTTGATTGGTAAGAATTATTCATTGAGTTTATTTGAAGGAAGCTCATAGAAATCCAACCATGACATTTCCAAAGCAACACTCATCTAATCATGGCCCAAACAGCCACCTCACAGCTGAAAATTGCTGGGCAACAGGTCATGTTGTGTGGATAAACACAGGTCTTCTAAATTGCGTTGACCTACAATTATACAAATAATGCAAAAATCAAGCCTATTAGCATTCCAGTTGCTGATGACTCTGCACACTGTAGAACAGGTATTTATGGCTACATGGATCTTCAACTAATATCTAATATTAGTTGTATCAATAATAAGAAACGTGTAGTGCAAGTCATGATTATATTCAGTTACTGAAATAAAAGTTTTAAAATGTTTCACTCTTATTCCTGAAACATGTTATTATAGCTAGTATCTATTGTTTGATTAAAAAAAAAAAAAAAAAGAAGAAGAAAATTTTCCTTTTGTTGCAATAACAAAACTGTCTGTAAAGAAAACCACAACAGGTTTGTGCCAGAAGACAATTGAATAATTTGTAAATCATAGGCAAAAAATCTTGCTTTGCTTCATTCACTCTTGAATAATTAAACAAATAATCCTTAGCATTTTCCAGATACTATTTCGCTTTGCACTTTCCTGGGATGTTCCACATGTGGTGACGTTCTTAAGAAAAAGCCACATGGTCATTAAATATTGGGACAAACCCAGGGGACTGATAAGCAAGTGGATTGTAGCACATCTTGAGATGCATAGAACTAACACAGAATACTTAAATCCCTAAATCCAGACAACCCCACGATATAATCCTTTTTATAAATAGCTCAAGCAGTCTCTTAAAAGTAGAACTTATTTACTTTCACTCCAATGGGAAGACTGTGACATAGTCTTGCTGCTTTGATCATTAGATGGCTCTTTTGACTAAAATAATATTAATTTGTTCATTTACTAGCATGATTTTTTTTTTTAAGTTAATAGCATTGTGTTTTGGGTTTTTTCCCCTAATGTTTATGTTAGTTTTTCTGTATACAGTAATCACATCCTCTTTCAGCCTGAATTTTCCTAAAGTAAACAAGTGGAAGGAAGTGCTTTTATCTTCCATTTTCAGATGAGTTCTTCTTCCCTCAGATCACTCTAATATCTCTTCTGTACAATTTCCTGCGAAAACCTTCCTTTACTCTCTGCCCATGTTGCAGAGGACAGACCATCTGTCCATCTCTGTCACTTCATCACCTGGTAGGTGACACTTTCATGGCTGATGGAGTTGAGGTTCAGAGTCATCCTATAATTGGCTAATACTGTAAACCTTCCTTGAGCTAGTGTTTCCAGATTTTTATCACCTTTGTCATTTCCAACTGATAAGGTCCATTTTAGAGCAGAAAAGTGAACTGTTGAACACCATGTGCTTGAACTTGCACTTCAATCCCCAAATCTATGATCTCATTACTCAAGGCTATGCAATCATTACAGTACAGTGATTATTATCAGCATTGACCAGGCCTCCCACCTTTGTATCATCAGCAAATCTCAGACTCTTATTTTTTGCTAATGAAGCAAACGCAAGTTAACAAAAGGCATAGTATAACCAGATCATCACGGAAACAGTCCTTTGCATATTTACTTTCAACCTTTCCTCTCATCTGATACTTTCCCTTTGATACCTCGTCTTTATTATTCCTTGTATTCCTTTTATTTTTCAGCTAGCTCCCATTTATAAATTGTCATGTAGAATCACATCAAATGCTCCATGAAATTCAGACGCAGGTGAGTTACTATATTTCCTTAAGACAGTTAACATGATGAAAAAAGATTTTGGTTCATCTGGCTGTATCTCTTTCTGTCCAGCCCTGTTGATTTTTGTTCTATTTGTCATTTACCTTCATGTTTTTAATTATTCTTTCAGAGTAATGGACCAAAGTCAGACTAATAGACCAAGGCCAGAAGTGATTTCCTGAACCACTTTCCTTGTTCGTCTTTCTTAAATGCAGGCACTTTATTTGCTTGTTTTGACTTCTACAGTGCCGCTCTCATTGCCGTACATGTGCTGTAGAAACGTAACAGCAGACCTGTGGTCCCCTCAGTCCTCTGGTCCTGCAGAAGGGCAGGAATGGGAACGTTATCCTGGGTCTGCAGATGTCGCGCTGCTCCAGCGCTCCTCTTTCCACATTTACCATTTATCTGCTTTGCAGCTTGCGTAATTAAAGTCCCAAATTAGTGAGGATTGCAGCACAAGCTCACTACAAACCTTCAGCAGTTCTGTACAAATCTGAAGGAAAAATCTACTGATTTCAATAGTGATACCCAGGTGTCTACAGGTTAATGAGGCTTAAGTGTTTTTCTGGACGGGGTTCCAAGGAAGTCACAAGTCATCTTTGTGCGTCCTAGCTATCAATGCTGCTCTCTCAGCCCTGGACATGCTGCTGTGACCATGAACATCCCATGAGGTCAGATAGTTCTTTTGCCATCAGGTCTTCAGCTTCCTGGTGCAGCCAATGGACACAGCGACAGCCCCAGCCCATGCAGTGACACCAGAGCAGGAAATAAAATTGTAGTGCATGTACTTACAATGGTACATGTAATTGTAAGTTCTGCGTAGATTAGACCTTAGGAGAGTGCTTTTGTACTGCATCATGCGAGTACCTGACTGACAGCTGTAGTAACACGGTAGAAAGGAAACGATAAGTGGTGAAGTTCATAAGTTCTGTGGGTTGGCTTAAGAAGGAATTTAAACACAGGCACAACTGCCTGTATTTAAGGTAAACAAAGTATACCAGCTCGAATGCTTCATTACAGACCTGGTTAATGTGACAGGAAACTGGCCATAATTTTTTTCATGTTAAAATAAGACAAAATTTTTTACAGCATTATCCAGTCATCTGAAGATTCACCATTTTCTTTTATGCATTTGTTGGAAGAAGATATTTCACCATTTCCTTTGTGATTTATTTCTTCGAATCTTGTCTGATTAAACACTGTAAGATTTATTTCTTCGATTCCTCATAGAATTTTAATTGTAGAACAGTGGGAAAAGAGCTGGAGCAGAATAAAAACATATTGATTTAATTCAATTTTTATACCCATTTCAAGTTATTTTACCTTTGGGGGTAAGAGTGTTTGGGGATGGTGAGGGGAATACAAGCTATAAATTCTACTTGATTGATCAGTAATAAAAATAAATGATCTCATTTAAAAATTTACAATTAAGCAATGAAACATTGAATGGCCATATTAGTTTGACAATAGGTGCCATGGGGCATATATAAAAAGGAGTAGTGACAGAGCAGCAAAAAGCTAATTTTAGTCAAAGAACATTCTCCATTATCTGTAGAAAATATGGCTTTTTTGGCATACTTTTGGATTCATCTTCTTGCAAATGGAGCTTTGAAATCAATACATATTACCAACAGAGGGCTTTTCTAAGAGTACAGTTGTACAAACTGAAGAAATCAGAAAATTTTCTTGTCAGGGTTTGCACATCTTGAGGTTATTTACAGTAATAATTTTTGATACAAAAGTATTTCTTAATGGTTTAATTTGAATTAGTGATGACACCCTTCATACTGGATTAGTTGCTACTCTAATTGGTGGTATATCACACAGGGTAAATGATTAAAGCAAGCCATTTCAGAATGACGTGCACAGATCAGGAAATCTCATGGCTTCTTGCCTTCCTTCCACCTGCCCACTTCAGCACATTCATTTTTGGCTGGGTGAAGTTTACTATAAATAATTCTTGGTATTTTTATTACTGAAGCATTTGGAGTTCTTAGGCATGGCCTGGGTCCCTAGGATGCTTGGTGCTGTATAGAGCAGATTAAAAAACTGAAGCACAAGAAAAAAAAGTACTGTATTATTGATCAGCTTACAAGCTCTACCACCCCAGCAGCCCAAAGGCTTTTTCCTTGGCTTCTCCACAAAGAATAGTTTCAAAGAGGAACCTGATGGACATTTACTCCTGATGGAGTGAGCTGTAACGTTGAAGACATCAGGAAAATGCTCTACAGCAGCTGCAGCGACCCTCTCATCGCAGGCTGCTGCCAGGGAAAGCATCCTCCCCAGGTAGGTATGGTGCGGAAAAGGAAGATAACTTGTGAAGTCTTTGAAAGTGAGAATTATATTTGAAGTAATCAGGCCTGGGGAGCCAGCAGGGTCATGCCTGGGGAGAGGTGACATACCAAGACCAACACGGTAAGTGTCCAGGAGGCTAACGGAGAAGAGAAGAAAGTGTATTTGAAGAGGCCAAAGCCGAGTACCATTTTGAGAGACACAAAATTGCAAGTCTAGACAAGAATATTCATCTCTGTTGAGAACCAAGGAGTATAAATGGCAGAACAATTGAAAGAAAAAATCCTCCTTCTATTACAAAGGGAGTGGGGTTTGTGTGTGTATCCAGCTAGTGCTTTAAGCTAGTACCAGACAAACTTTCCCAGCTCTGAGGTTGTGTCTGATCCGGGCTGATGTGCTCAATCTCTTGTTTTGATCTGAAATAATGTCCTGTACCCCGCAAAATATATGACACAATTTTTCACACAGTTATATTTTTTAATGGGAGAGAATAGCTGTGTTTCACATTTTTCTTTTACTTTTCACTTGGAGTATTTCCTTTCTGGATCTGGTTTCCTTTACACTTCAACTCTTCCATCTGCTAAATGGCAAAGATAATACTTTTTATTTTCAGAGGCAATGGGTGGGTCTGCTAAATAATTTGAAAATCAGCAGTACCTTGGATTTGATTTTCAGGCACGCTAAATAGCTCTGATTCCAACCGGCATTAATAGGATCAGTAGACAGTCAACACTAAATATGAACATCTTTAAGTGTTATGGGTTTTTTCCTGGGTTAATACCTGTGGCAGAAAAGCAGATAATTTTATTTTTATAATTTCAAGATTCTTCCCACATCTTTTATCCATATTACAATTTCCAGACTCCTCATCCGTGGTACAGACTTGTGCATCAAGTAGTAGCCTGCATCCCACGGAGTAACATTTGAGCTGTTGGAGTTTTACCAGTGACATCATGTTTCCATTCATAATTAATAAGCAAACATTTCATACAGTGTTGTCAGTGGATAATATTATTATATTGTACATCATGCGTTTAAATCAAAACAGACAAAGACTAATCCTTATCAGTATCTTAGGAGATTTTGCAGACATCAAGCAGGCTCAAAGAACATTTTTTCTAAGGAAAAGATGAAAGTGTTTCACAGCATATTGATCTCTACCTGAACATGAATAATTAATATACTTTTGGTCCAGCTTCAGCTGGACTTCTTTAGATAACAGCCAAGAAGCAGGCTATGATCTCATATCTATCGATAGATCAATAGATAGCTATATACATTTTTATATATATACACATATATATTTACACATATATATTTACCTTTATCATATGGCAGGTCTTGCATTATAAATCAAGCCTTGGCAAAAAAGAACGTATAAAGGTGCCAGATTTCTAGAAATATGTGATTTAGTATTTATTAATCTTTATTTTTAGTTGGAATCTCTTTCCATCCTTTCTCATTTTTGACTGAGAGTCACTTGATAGATACTATCATTTCCCAAGTTTTTCTCTATATTGAAAAACTGTCAATGCTAGCTGAGATGTATTATGGAAAGAATGCCAAGTCCCCATTACAGTGCTTAAAATAGGCCCTTATTAATGGGTCGATTTTTTAAAATCTCCTTTTCCTTCAAATGTAAGTCAAAACAAATAAAAAAATTGAGGTTGACTAGGAAGTTGAAATGAGGAAAAAATGGGGACAAGGGATGATTAATTCTTGCAAAGCAACAAGGACTCATCTCCGTGTCTGAGCTGAGCATTGAGAGTTCGTGTTTCTGGGGAGAAGGAAGAGTAAAATCAGTGCATCTCAAGCAGCTCCACTTAAAATTGATGTGTTAAATAATGTAAGTTGCTACATTAATCATTTTTTCTGGCAATTTGCATGGGAATTTTGTATTTATTTTTTCATAATGTATCTTCCAAAGAATGCTTTTTCCTATGCTTTCTTTTCTGACAAGTGAACCTGAGTTTGTCAACAGAATAATTCTGCTCTCATTGCCGTGCATAACAGATTGCTTTTAATGCCTAGATTAAATTTCCAGTCTAATACCTAAGAAAATAAGAACTGTTCTGAGAAGCCTTAAAAATAAGTTTGAAGTCTCATAACCAACTTAAACCTCAAAGACCTTGTTGGTGGGTTTTTTTAAGGAATGACATTTAGCGTCTGAATACTCATACAGCTGCCCAGAAGTCTTCCACATAATTATACATCTAGCTTCATATCAGTGCTGGGAAAACATTGAGTCAAAATGATTGTAAATATCTAATCTGAGTAATTTGATATGCCAGTTTGAAACATTACTTAACTGCCATATCCTGGACAAAGCTGCTGCTTTTGTGGAGTAATAATCCACTGTGAACCAATAACAAAAGGCAACATTCAGAAGTAAATATGGAAATTATATTGCCTGAGGAAAACCTGCCACACTCAGTACAGTGATAACCAGCTCAGACAAGGTGAACTAAAGTGGAGAAAAAGCTAATTCTGTTTCCTTATTTTTAAACAAGGAGCTGGATAAACGATGAAAACTGTCTTGGTTTAGTGACGTACAGTGCACGTGCACAAATTCCTTTGGTGCGGTGATGGGGGGGCCCAAAGACTCCTCTGTTACTGGGGTCTGCAGTACCTTTAGGATGCTGCAGAGTATATTCAACCTACACGTAACATGTTATGGCAAGTTACCAGGGAGATACGGGCTTGCTACAAACTTGTGGCTAGGCTATTTTTCTATTGCAAGCTCTCCCTGCCTGTGCTCCAAGCTGGCCAGCTGCAAATTAGCTGCATATCAGAAAGCAGCCCTGGCTGTGCTGAAGCAAATCTGTCCCAGGGGTGGCTGAGGGGTGTCACACAGGAGTCCCTTGATGCACACAGGTCATGGGAGTGTGTTTCTGTGTTTTCTTGTTCTCCCAGGTATAGCTACCTGTTTTCCTGCCAGTGCAAACCCGTCCTGATGCTGCAGTGTCCCTCTCCACTCGAGCCCCAGCTTCAACAAGCGACATCGCTTTGATTTTCTTCCTCTGCTTCAGAAACACATTTGGCCTCATGACAGAAGAAATTGTATTCTCTGGATGTAAGAAGGTCCGGGACAATTGCCTGGTTCATACTGTAAAGATGAAAGCACTATCTGCTCTTTCTGGTGCATCCTTGCTTTGATCTGCCAAGTGCTGCAAACTGAGCCCCTACCCAGCAAAATGCTTCAAGGCTGCTGGCTTGCTGGGGGTCTTGGGACAGAGAGACAAAAAGTTGAGCTTATTCGTGGTAATATCATTCATGTTGACTGTACCTACAATCTCAGATGGGAATTAATCACTTGTTTTTTATGATTGTGTTTCATGCATCGGAATAAACCTGGTGTGAAGTGAGGCAGCTGACAGCTTGATGGCAGTATCGCAAATGAGGCTGCAGACGCGTCTGGTTTAAAATGCTGGGATTTTTTTAATCAGTCAGAGGTGTTTGAGCTTAATTCTCAAGAAAATGATATTAAACTTATTCCTCGCCATCACTGATCAGTTTAGGAACAAGACAAGGCATAAATTACTTGTATTTTCTTCCAGAGCTTTTTGTCAGATCAAATGGTTAAACTTGGACTCTGCGTAGCTGTCTGCCTGTCTGTCTGTCTATCTATCAATCAGTCCTTTGGCCTGTTTCATAAAGCAACAAGGTGGACATTTCTTGAACATTTCTTGGACAAATGCACACAATAATTCATGAGTGCTAGTTTTTCAAGTAAGAGATTACTCCTAGAGACAATTACATGAAGAGGAACCCCAAGCGATGTGTGGGTGTACAGACATTTCACAGAAGTGACTGTCTCTTGTCCTCCTTGGGATCCTTGAGTTGGAAACACAAATCCACTGAGATTGTGTAATTTCATAGATCAGAAATTAATGTGCCACATTTCATTAGGGCCTGTGGCTGTTTCACTGTAGAATATTTTTCTCTCCTTCATTACATCTGCGATTTGCAGTTGGAAATCCAAAATGGATCAATCTGGGATACCGCTACAGCGCAATACCATCTGATAAACCGCTTAATAAATGCCACGAAGAAGTGACGTACAGCCTGCTCCTAAACAGCTTTTCGCCAGATGCCAACAAAACTATCTGCATCTGTCTGATAACAGGAACCCATAATGGTTTTCTTGTCATGCAGCTTCTCCTTCACCCCGCTGAACATGGCTGCTTGTGTGTTGATGAACGAGTCTTACGTTATTAGTCGAAGCTGTTGACTTGTCTGGCCCTCGAATACCACTAACTGCAAACACTGCGTGTTTCCAGCCGACTCCAGTAATTGCGTGGGAAGAGCCATCGATCTCGTTGGCTGTAAATACACTAATAACCCTCCTTAGCGAGCGCAGGAGTGACTTACAGATTTCTTTGCTGATCTCAATGCACTTTCCCATTGTTTTCTCACGTAAATGAACACAACATATGGATGAGACGAAAACCTACCGAGTGGGAAGAGGAGCATGTGATGGAAGAACTAGAAGAAACTCTGGAAGCTAATCTCAACTCTAATATTTCTGTAATTAGCTCACAAGAACACTGCAGAGTGCTGGCAGCTTTTTGTAAAGATTTTGTGTAGGCTTTGTTCATCAACTATAAAGAAATGGTATTCAGAAAGGTTTCCTATTATTTTTAAATAAATTACTAAAGATTATTCATGGTAATTTATTCAGGTTTTCATAATATTCTCTATCATAAAATATGCACATTAAGGATTCTGTAAGTACTTTTTTTTTCACCATGCCATTTCAGGATGGGATTTACTGAGGTTGCAGCAACTGATTTCACTGCAGCCACACTGAAATAATTATTCAAATATCTTCACTGGAAATCAGTGAAACCTTCCTTTTGGCATTTTATTGTTCACTGTATTTTGACGCATCAAAATGGTGTATGTCATGGTGATATTTCAGAATGACATTTTAAGCATGATCCTCTGCCTGCATGTACACAGTTCTTCCCTGAGACCTGAAACCACAGGCGAGAAAGCTATTAAAAAAGCTAAGCAAAAATGTGATATTTCCTTAGATTATGCAGTTTGTGGCATTTGCACTGTGCTGCCTTTGAAGCAGGGGACTCCACTCCTCAGACTGGGTTTACCTGTTGTCCTCTTCTGCTGGCCAGACACATGCTCTGGTGCTGCAGGACCAGCCTGTTCCCAGCCGGAATGCAGAGGAAGAGGAAGGCTCAAGGCCACATCTCTCAGGACCAGCTTTATATTTATAAATAAAGATGATGAGACATTCCTGTAGGTATTGGGACCTATATATTGCAATGTTTACAAAATACTTCATTTTCTTAATATAAAAATAAGAGTGAGATCTACAAAATGTTCAAAATATGCTATGAAGGCATTTAATGCAGCATCATGAGAACGTTCACAAGTGAAATCAGAAACTAAAAATGGAAAGAGCAGAATATAATTAGGAAGGTGGCATTTGTATCTACAGTCCTGCACTCTGCAAGCCATCCTTATAAATCTTAAAAGTTATCTGCCTGCTGCTGAAGCTATTAAACAGTTTGAATACAGAAAACAGCAACACAAACACCCCTTTCTTCTTCGTGGAGGTGTTTTAAATTTGTTCTTTGCTGTTTCCCTTTATTGCAGTAAGCCACCTGTACTGAAAGGACCATCCACCCACCACGGGTGGGAACTGCAACTGAGAGGTAAATCTTGAAAGGTGCCATTCAGCTAAGCCAAACATCTATTAGTCAAGTTTTCTGTAAAACATCTGAAAATCTCTTTTCATGTAATTTCAACCTAATGAGATTTCCAGCTCAGTTGCATGAAGGCCACTTCTGCTGTGTGCAATGGGGAACGCTTAGATTGGAGGCACACAGGGACGATGCTCCAAAACATTCAGCTGAACGCTTAAAATGAGCTAAGACAAATGCCAGGTGTCTGCCCACGTCCCGAGAGAGCACGTCGGCACACACAGAGCCGCTGCCATCAGTGCCATGGGCTGAATGCTTCTAAGTTTGAACTTAATACGTGTCAGGTCGTTTTGGAAAGTTTTCTGTAAGCACCAAGGCTCTACATCATTCATGTCAGCATTTCTGACAAACACGGGACTTCTACTGTGCTTGTGAAGCTTTAATAATCTTTGCAATATACTTCAGACTGCTCAGAATACAACAAAAGCTATTGTTTTTAAATAATTCCCTATCATACATTCCAACCCTTTGACAAATCACCTGGGAAGGTCTCCATTGGGCAACAACAGCCCACTAAATTAAAGACTTGCAGTCGTTGTCCACCTTTCTTCTTTCTTTAAAATAAAACCTCTCTCTTCTGTTGTAATATGGGTAATTATATTATCTGGACAGTCCATTACATGGAAGCAGCTTTTCCTACAGAAACATCTCTTCCAAGGTGTTACCTCCCCAGGACTAATAAGATTCCTTCTTTTTTTCTTTTTTTTTTTTTTTTTAAATTTCTTTTTTACCCCCTCCTTTCTTTCTTCTTTTCTTGTATTATTAAACTGTTGATTGAATTCAGAAATTGAAAACTGCAACTACTTCATCCCTACCCCACGCTGCCTGTGCGTTTATTTCTGTCACTCGCAAAGGAATCTTTCCCAATCAATGTCTTCTCTATTTTCTCAGCCACACTCCTTGTTACCTTGCTGTCAGGCTTGAGTACCTAGTCTGAAAGGGATCTGAGAATATAATGATATTTTAGTATTCCGGAGTGAGGGGAAAAGTGTGTTTGACTTTCCTGCCGACACGCCAAAGTGATTGCCCCCACCTCCCAACAAAGTAAGCAAGACCTGAACCCAGGGTCCCAGGATTGTCCTGTTTGCTGGAGGAGGCTGAAGAGGGCATTTGTGCCTTCATTTGTGCCTTCTTTCTTTCTTTCCCTTCTATTGTTTTCTCTGAAGTACTTCCTCCTCTGTGAAGAAGTTATTTTTATTTGACATGCCCTTTATAAATATTTCCTAAGGAGTCTCAGCTGAAATTGTCTGGTAGTTTAGACAGCTTTTTCCTGTTGTGATATTTAACCTTCTTACTTGCCTAACTTGGTAGCAAAGCTGTTATTTTCAGCTCATCAGACAAGCTTTTGTTTTTGGCTTCTTTTGCCCCCTTTTTTTTTTTTCTTTCTTTCTTTTTATTTTTTATTTTTCCTATAGATCCACTTTGCAGCCTTCATAATTAATCACAGGCATAAATCCTCTCCAGTTCAGCCAAATTCTATTCTAAACCTTATGCTTAGTTCCTAATAACTTTGTTTACAAAAATTGATTGGCTTTGAAAATTTCCCAGGTTTATTTTTTAAGACAAAGGGCATTTTAAAGTGCATTCTGAAAAAAAAAATTAAATTAAATAGTTCTCCATTTTTAATAAGTATCTGAATGTAAATTGTGCAACTGCAATTCTACTACTTTTTAAAATGTTGTAATTTTGCACAGAAAATGAATAATTAAATTTAAATAAGGAATTATGGGATAAAACTGGGCATTTTCTGTGAAATGAAAGATATGCAAGCCATTTATGAGTTTGAATTGCTTTAAAGGTACCTAGTTTGCCATGCTAAACTCCTAAATTTGTTGTCCCTCTTCAACCCCCTCACCCTGAGACTTCATACCTGTACGTGGTTGCTGGACTGCAGCACTTTGAACCTCTGACTTCATGGTGGACTGGACTGCCAGCACTGGAAATTGTTAGGTGCCGTTAGGATTGCAGAACAGCCTTTTAAGGAAAGAAACATTTGTATTATTATCATAATTTTTTCTGATCCAGAATAGTCTGTGAAATATGCCTGAACTAGTGTTTGTGGACTTAGTGTTTTCCTTTATGTGTGATCCAAATAGCCAAGTATAAAATAAATGAGTGTCACTTTGTAGACCATAAGACAAGTAAGCAGTGTTGAAGATGCTGAGTAGACACTTTTTTCTGGAGGAGTGAATGTAATGTTTTATCTGCATGCACGGATTCAAAAGTTTGATGATCTATGAGAATCTTGGGCCAGAAATGTAAAATCTGTGCTACATTAAAAATGTAAGCGACAAACCGTAAACTTCCACAGTATACTTAATTTTATCCCTAGTGTTTCACAGTGCAGGTGGGAAGGTCACAGTACGGATACAGATCTCGTACCCCAAAACATGGCCCTTTCCAGTTAGAGGAAATTTGCTGAAATGTTGGCAAGTTAAGTCAAGCACGGAGATTTGCCTGAGGAACAGGCAGTCCTGAGCATGAATCAACACTATTCACACTGTTTCAAATAAGTAGGAAAAAAAAGGGCATATGAGTGCAATTCTGCTGAATACAATAGGAATACGAAAAAATATTTCTGTTCAGAACAAAGCTTCCTGCTGTGAGCGTGTGTGTTTGCAAAATCTGATTGGTTCTTGTAAAAACAAAGGGAAAAACCCTCCACTTTTTGTAGTGTTGTCAGGACTTTAAAAAAATAAATTTCAAATGTATGGAAAATAAGTAATTTCATTGTGTTCTATTTCTTCAGATAATGCAATGTAATAGCAGCAGAAATGCAAGTTTCATTCTGATGTATGCTTTCTTAAAAATGTGCCCAGCCACCTAAGTAGCAATATTTGCATTAGATGATGCATACTTCAGACTGTAATGTTTAACAGGATTTCATGAGATGTCATACCAGAAGGTAAAATACAGTGAAATAACAATGGTTCTCTTAAATCAATTTAAATGGAATTTCTAGAAATGTAAACTGCCAACATTATTTCTATGTAATAGAGTTATTTTAGCTACCAATACATAGATATAAAATTTCTGGGGGAAAAACATATCCCATTAGCTAAAAGTAAAATGTTACAACTATCATTATTACTATCTGACATTGGAGATGGATGGGGAAAAAAGTCCAGACAACAATCTCTGAAGACAGAGATTAGAAAATTTCTATTAAAAAACAAAAAACAAAACAAAACAAACAAACAAACAAACAAAAAACCAGAATAAAAAGGAAAATGAAATCTTCTATAGGTAGCAACTAGTTTTTTTTATGGAATAGTTGTTTTGACATAAGTCTTCACCAATCAAACAAAAGAATATGAATGTCCATCGTCTGGCCATATCTGTTAAATTGATTTGGCTTTCAAAGGACTGGATTGGGTTTCAGATTACATAAAACAGAAAAATATGACAATTTTCACAATTTTGTCTTCTTTTCTCTTTCATATCAGGAGTCCAGTCCCTCTTCCATCCCCAATGGATGGATACCAAATCTTTATTCTCATGGAAAGGAGTCTTTTGATTTTCAGGCACTTCCCAAAGATTGTCTTCTATGGGAAATGTCAGAAGCTGACAGATCTGTTCCCGTAGGCACATACCTGAAGGTAGGTGTTCAGCTTGACTCTCGAGCTTCATTTAATCTGCCAGCAGATCAAATTGTCCCTCCACGTGGTGCTATGCCAAGGGACTTGGTCCGAGCTGTGCAGTGGCTGCAACAAATCTCACCCCAGGGCTGGGGGCAGCTGCAGAAGCTGGCCATGCACGGGTGCTGGAGAGGGGCATTTTCATTATGAAACCCAAGTTACTGAAAAGGGTTAAAAAACTTTGCTGTCTTCCCCCCCCCCCCAGTTCTCCTCATTGTGCTATGAAAGGCAAACAAGCAAAATTAATATTATATAAAAATGACCCAGTGTCGAATACCACAGTCTCTCACTGGTGATTAACCCTGCAGTAGGAGCAATCTGTGATGGATGATGTGTAGGGTGAGTCATACAGAAACTGTCAGCAAAGGACTGACTTAAATTTTCCTTGACAGTTTTCAAAATTGCTTATGAAAAGGTAAGGAAGGGATAGTAGTGCTAAAACAGTGCACAGTATTTTGTGTATACATATATAGATGGTATATACAAATGTAATGCATGGTAATTGAAGAGTTTACAATTTGCATTGCAACTTTTCTGCATAAATTGTTCTGCATGAGTTGGGTTTGTCTTTTTTTTTTCTCCTGAGAGCCAGATGACTAAATGAAGACTGTCTCGGAGTTACTGAAGCCAAGTGAAACTAGGATATCCGGCACGGCACAGCGCAGCCGTGTTGTGAAATGCACACAGGCCTCTACATTGCCGTAGCAAATGGACTGCTCCAACTGCGATTGACAAAGTTTGCTAACCTTTACCTACGCTGAGCAGTACCTTTTTCTGTGAATAGTCACACTGAATTTAAACAGGAATGTCTGCAGAATAATATGACAGAACAAGCATCAAGCAATTTAATAGAGAATTGAGAATGCCATATGGTAAAGCACAAGACAGTAGACATGGAGATATCTGTACGGTGCCCAAGCTGTGTAAAGGTATACTGAGGACCATTTACAGCAGTAACTAAAAACTACACCACATACAACTCAAAAGAGGGTAAGAAAAGTTGTCTTTGTGAGGATTTTACAGTCTGAGTGCATAAAGACCAAAATAATGGAGAGCTGCTTTAGTTGCTGGGGAATATGACAGATATCGGGGAGCCTGTATGAAGGATGAATCCTGGGAGTCATCTCAGCAAGAGAGGGAATTACTGTTAGCGCCTAGATCTGCAATATTTTCCTTGTCTTTTTGTCATGAGAATCAAAGAGTCAGCCAGACTCTTGTGGAAGAATCTTTAATGGAGAAAGAAAACAAAATGATTTTCAAACCCCAGCTTTAAGTCGTGGAGGTGGGAGTCAAAACAAAGACATCAACATTACCCCATACTTCTGACCTTTAAACTAAGCAGGTTTGACCTGCCACTGCTAGGAGGGAATAAATAAAGCAACCCATGAGATTAGCCTCAGAGCCATTTTTGTGACCTTACCTGATCTTTACCTGAAAAGCAGCAAATCCTCCACTCCTGAACAAGCTCCTTTTCCACAGCAGAACAGATGGAAGTATCAGCTCTAGTCGTACTACCTAGTAAGATTTTTATCTCCATTTCTATTAAGGTGATAATGTTTCAACATCTTTTCAGTATTAAAACCTTATTGTTAGAAGAAAAATATTTGACCAGTGTTAATAATCGACAAGTATATCATTTGAATTTGTCATGGCAACAGGAAACTTTCCTAAGCTATTTTGTTCCTACATTTGAATGTACCTGTGAAGTCAACAGAGAAATATTGAAGCTTTTCCAAGTCCAAATATCCTTCCTTCCTTCCTTTTTTTTTTTTTTTTTCTTTCTACTGAGATACAAGTAAATAGACCGTCTTCAGAAAGTGAAAAGAATGAAAACAAGGGATGATAAATATGGGAAAAGGAGACTGATGAGAAATAGAAAATTTGCCATTGGAAAGATATCTTTGGTGACTAGGAGAGTTTCTTTGGCTATCTGAAGGGCTGTGCTGTGCTTAATGCTAAATAATACTTGAACGACATCCAGGAGGTAGAATCAATTTGCTTGCTTCCTTTTGCCACTGTTCTCCCTTCCTTCTTTAAAGTCAAATGCCATTGACTTGCAGAGGAACTAGAGGAAGGCTCTTAGGTTTTTTTTTTTGTCTTTGTGAGCCTGAAGCTTACTCGGCACAACACATTGATCCCCAGCGTTGAAGAAGGGCAGGGAACTGGGTTAAAAAAAGCCCAATGTTCTGAAATTACTTTGCATGAAAAAATCTGATTTTAGGACTTTTTCCTGATTTTACAGTGACTGTGAAGTTTTGTAATTGAGTTCACTTACTCCTTTTAAATGCTCTCCCCCTCCACCTTCTATGGATCTGCGCAGATCCCAGAAACTGGCTGTGGCTCGGTCAATCCCACAGTCACAAAGGTGTTAGTATCATTTTACTAAATGTACAGGGGAAATGGTGAAAACAATATACCCAGAGGGCTGAGAAAAGAACAAATCAACCAGCATGACATGTAGAAAGAGCGCTTGTCCTTTGAGAATTTTTTAAATTATTTTATTTTACTTTTTTTTTTTTTTTTTTAACAGGCCTGGCTTGCAGGAGCTATGGGCATGAACTATTCAGATGGGGAGGGGAGTTTTAA
>VXBL01003920.1:1624602-1665741 GCA_013400195.1 Aramus guarauna
AAGTTTCCTTTGGTGTTACAAGTACCTTTGGTACTTGTGAAGAGTGTTGATGATTATGGGAAATGCAGTAATTAACATGTTCTCTCAAAACAAGTTGTCAATTATACATCCATAGAAGCATAGCTATCTGAAAAAAGAAGGAAAGAAAAGGAAAGCTCACATGCATGCCGGGATCTCTCATTTTGCCCAGAGCTTAGACAGGCCAGCTGATCTGCGGTGGCTTTTGGTGCTGGGTTGCCCTCAGACTCTCGCCCTTGGTGATCTTTTCTCAAATCAGAATTGAATATCTTCTCTGTTCAAGGTTGCCCAGTTTAAGGGCTACTCCAGAATCCCAGGCTAAGTATTTTAAGGTCAGTTCAGGCAAACCTTCACAAATTTCTGTCCTAACAGTAAGAACAATAATTTTATAATATTTTTGACTTGCTACATATCTGCTTAATGCCTCTATAAGATTGAACCTCTTGAGTCCATATATTAGACAGTATTATAAGTAATACTTATAAAATCAATAACCATAATTAATATCCTCAAATGCTCTTCAAAATTTTGGCTCGAGTTTGACCTTGCTGAGTTTTCTTCGCAAGTCAATACACAATTAAGATTGTATGAGGCTGATAGAGGTAACAGGTAAATTGTAAATACACCCAGAGAGCATTTTACAATTGCTTGATGAAATCAATCTGCTGAGGACAATTTACATTGGCTAAAGAATTGTCCTTGGTTGGTAGTTTCTTTGAAAAAAAGTTTTCAATATTCTTATAAATAAATAAATAAATAAATAAATAATGGTGCAGATGAGGTTACTAGAAACTAGAAGCTGCTCATGAAACTTTTGTTGTGAGCAAAGACAGTGAACTTAGAATAATAAGTATCCACAACAAGTTTTGCTTTGATGTGGTAATGTAATGAAAGGAAAAAATGCATGATTAGATTTTCAAAGATTAGAAGGTGAAGAAAGATTTAAATTGAATATTAATATGGTTTGGAAAGCCTTGAGGAAGCTATGCCCTTCATGTAAATATTCTTTTTTTGAATTAGCAAGGTGTTTCATCTGCCAGATGAGCATAATTGAAATAAAGCATTTATACAGACAGAATAGGAGCAAGCCTTGTCTTTATCCTTTGCACATCCCTTAGCTGCGGTGCCGTGCCATTATCCAGCATAAGCAGCCACAGCTGGAGGCTGGTGAGGAGGTCAGTGTTTGTGAGGAGACATGGAATGATTTTAATCTGGCAAGTAGCTAAGGGGAAGGAAACTACCTGGATCTGAGCCTGCTTATAAAGGTGGGTGGTGAAATTCACAGCCTGTATCCTCTGAGCACGGAGAAAGGAAAAGGCTACAGAAGTGGAAAAGTCCAGTTAGAGACTCATGCACACATGGCTCTCAAATACACAAAATAGTAATACTTATAAAAATCATTATATCAAATAATGACATAACAGAAGTTGGTATTATCATATTTGCTCTTACTTGTGAAACTTCAGGTACCTTTAGGATATTGTACCCAACGATTTGACGGCTTTACTGTGGAAGATTGCTACCCTCATAGTCAACCCTGTAGAGGACCGTGTAACCTTTGGTTGTGTGAGATGACAAACTGACAGTACAGTTAAGCTGTGAATGAGCAGAGAAACTGAATCTAGAATGAAGCAGCCAAAGTATCACTTAATAAGTTTCAATCTATGATTACTTGCAAAGCAAACTATACTTGTTTTCATTCCCTTTCATTTTAATTGTGATGAGTGAGGCGAAGATCAGTTTCCAGGAACTGCTGTTGAAAAGAAATCGCCAACCAAGGATGCCAGTGGGTAGAAACTATTTTTCCCTGCTCTCTGGCATGATTGGATTCATTTATCAATGACTGGGTTCAAACACTGCAGCTAAATCACACATTTGCTGATGTTTTTTGCATAGTTTTCAATAACAATACTGATAGTAACGAAAAACCTTTTTGTCACTTATTTAAGGAACCTTAGACAGGTCTGACCTTTGTCAAGTAACAAGCAAGGAAACTCACTCAGTCTCTATGAGGTGTCATAAGGTAGAGACCCACTAACTGAGCCATCTGAAAACATTTAAAAACATGTCACTTATTTGAAGAAAGATTTTTTAGAACCATATTTAGGATTATTAATAAAGAACCCTTTGATAATAAATTTGACATTAATTTATTGTAATTTGGGTGACATTGATCAGAAAATAATCAAACTAAAATAATTCAATCTTCACACATAATCAGAAAAAGAACCACACAGAAAGTAAACATTTAGTTCATATTTGCCATAAATATAAAATCATATATTTCTTCTTCTGAAGTATTGGAATTTACCTGGAAAACCCCTGGCTCTGTTCTTTCTCAGGAGCATTACTCCCACCAGTCACCTCATCAAAATTAGCCCTGAAGAGAAGAAATAGCAGCAGACATGAAGCACTTTCTATACAGATAAAAAAAGTCAAACTTATAACGTACATCTGTCTGATGTGTACACAATGTCTAAGAGTTAAATGGGTTTGTGGGATAATTAACGATCTGTTTCATTTTGCAGTTCTCTTTTGTGATGCAAATGCAATGCCACGGAAGTGGCTAGGTGGAGGTGAATGAGAAATACATCTGACAGTAGAAACACTTCATATTATTCTCCCTAAATAATGCATGGTAAGAAGTACATTCCTAAATTGCGTTCTCTGAATTAATATTCCAGACCTATCTTCTCTCCATTAGCTGTTTATGGAATGAGCTTCCTAATTTAAAAGCAGTGGATAAGCCAGCTGAGGTCTTCTGTTGCAGCAAGCAAATGTCAATGAATCTATGTTGGTTTATCTGAGATCTCACCTTATAATTTGGAAAATCTCAGTATTTTAACTGCTGTTTCATACAAAATGGAATTTCTACCGTCACTGCATGAAATTCACCTTTAGTACAAATACACCAAACAAAAGATGGTAGACAAAACATGAAAACCACTTTCTCAATGTAAAGAAATGAATGTTTTCATGCCTATCAATGGCTATGATTTTTCTTTCCAATGATTCATGTCTGCACTCAACAATATTTTTTGGCTACAGTAGATGTTTAAAAGATGTGAAAATGATTCTGCTTATTGATTTCCCTTCATACTTAGCAGATAAATCAATAGGATGTGAAGATGAGGCTCCATTAAAATGATTTCTGGTGACATCACTTTTGCCTGAAAGTTTCCACAGTAATGACCCTTGAGTTTCTCTGTGAGAGGTCATTCAAACAAAGGAACACAGTAAAATCATGTGTCTCTTGTGGGTTTAGGCTGTAATTTCTTCTTTTAAGATACTTTTATGTCTTAGTTAATATTTCTGCTATGAAGTAGGCACAATTTGTTCAGATAAAAACAGAAAGCAGAAGAAAGGAAAAAAAAAACCCAAACAGGTACATTATTTCGTCGTGCATGTTAAATAACCCCACTGACCTTACCTCTCAAACATATGACTGCTACAGTTTAGTACAAGAAAACCCATAATATAAATGTCTTTCAGAAGGGCTATACATACGCAGCGGTATAGAGATGCCAAAGATGTACCATCCTTTGTGAAACTGTTGTGGAAGCTGCGATGATTACTGTAGAAGAGTACCTAATAGCAAAACTTGCTAGCATTGTGCCCTGAAAGATCCTTCACCAGAAAGATCCCTGAAAAGTCTCTGGTCACCAGATTGTACACAATCCACAAGCTGAGGTTTTTGTGGCTAACATCATTTTGCTATTGTCCCGATTGCCATAATAAGTACCTCCTCAGGGAGGAAGCTCCCTTACTGCAAGGCACTGTAGAAAAAGCAAAAGGAGGGTCCGCACACAAAACTTTTTACAACCTGTGTGTGACACAAGAGGTGACTGGGAGGTACTGGAAGGGTGTAAGATGATACTACTCAGCCAAATAAAAAAAATATATCATGACCTAAGTACTACTGAAATTATAAGCTTTATGTTCAAAGAAAATTTGAAAAGTGACACGAAAGAGTTATAGTGTGAGATGGCTTTGCATTGTCTATTGACTTGCTTAATCGCCAGTGGACAATATCACTGTTCCTTGCAAGAGAGCTGTCAGGGGCTGGGATTGAAGAACTATGTTTAGTCAAGTTTAGGTTGGCCTCAGGTGACTACACATCCTTAGGCCACAAGACAAACTGGCAAAAATTTTATTTTTCAACAGAAGAGAGACAGATGGAATTGAGATGTAGATCAGGTAATCATACAGTAAAAGATGTTTTTGTTTGTGGGATTAAAAATAAAATCCTGTAGAGAAAGGATGAGTGAATAAATAGTTTGGAGAAGAACTAGGAAAAAATTGAATCATCAGGGAAGGACAATATTTCAAGAAAAAGAGAATGGTGGCAGTATTGAAGGCAGCTGTCAGGTCACTGAGATGAAGACAGAGTACAGGTTCTGGGACTTGGCTAAGAATAGGCCATTAAAAATTTTGGCATGAGTGCTTTGAATTGATCGAGTGCAAAGGATGCAAGGCAGAGCTAACAGGTCTGAGCATGAAATTGAGGGAATTGGAAACAGCATGGTAAATAAGAATAAAGATAAATGAGAACAGGAAGGTAAAGTGGTCTCTACAGAAGCAAATGGGCTAAAGTGTGATATTGTTTTTAATAGGAAATACCAGAACAGAATTGTATAATGAAGATGAGAAAAACAAAAACCGCAGTACATGAGAAACTTAGGACAACAGTAACATGACAGTGAATGAAAGAATGGTCAGTAGATGCGATGAGATGTGATAAAGAGAGGTTGGATGGCATTTTTCAATCAATGTCAAGAGAGAAGAAAGGAGAAATGAAAAATAAGCAAAAGAGGAATAAGATTGTGTTATGTGTTTGATAATTTTATCTTCAAAGAAGCTACTAAGAACATGTGAAGACACAGCAGGCAGGACGCAGAAGAATGGCAGAGATTTAAGTGTGTCTTGTGATGAAAACATGATAAAAATCATCTATGAGAGGGATGGGAGCAATCATGAATTCATTAATGCTGGTAGACTACAGATAACAGAAAGCCCAAGACAGGTTTTGATAGACTATAGAAAGTGCATGGGATTGTAGAGGGAAAATTCAGAAACCAAATGGTCTGGGAGAGTAGGACATGGTACAGGTCAACTGATTAAATTATCTCTGCGAGAAGATAAAAACAGCATGAAAATCTAGAGTCAGTGGAGACACCATCCACTAGAAGGACTCAGAGAAATTGCCCCAGTTGCTTCTAGAATGGCCATGACCACAGTGTCTGTGTAAACCAGAAGGAGTTTTGGGATTCAGTGGCTTTGGCAAGCTCAGCATGTCCCCAGTGATGATACTCAGATATCTAAACGCCTTTTTTGCACCTATCACCTCCTCACCTGTGAATTTTACCCAGACAGAAAAAATGCAGCTGCTTTGGCTACTCTTTTTTCCTCCTTCTAATTGGAGAAATCATTATCTGACATTCATAGAGCACTGAGAAAAGGTAGGAACAAACGCAAACAACCTCAAAGCATCAGGGTCATCTTATGACTAGAACTTCATTTGGCCTTTAGGTTGTTACAAGACACAAAAGTGCAGTTTCTGTCAAATATGAGGGACTATTTTAAATGGCAGCTTGTTCTATTTTTCCAATCATTCAATCAACCCTCAGTATTCAAGTAAATTTTCATTAAAATATCTGCATGTGGATTTGTGATAGGCAGAAGAAAAAATATTAAAAATATTAAAGGAAGAGCTACAAACAACAAAAAGATTACTGGGTACTTGGTTTTGATTTTGTTCAGTAGTATGTACCTTATAGAGAAAGTTTTAAGAGGCAGTTCCTTGAGAAAGTGTTATCCCAAGAAATCAGGACCATCTCCTTCAGAAAGACAGATATTACAAAACCAATCAGTGGAAGTTTTTTTTAATATAACACTCAGTCTGCATGGTTTTCCCTGGAAGAAAGGCAATATTGCTTTGAAAGATGGGGATCACCATCTGCTAGTTGGCACTTTGACGTGCTGCCAGTGCCCTCCTAAGGTTGAGTACTACTTTTGGATTATAGCAATGCAGAACCTCCTGGACAGGAAGATCTCGCCAGCTGTGTACAACAGCAGCCATTCCTGCAGTGCCCATCCCCGTAAAATGTAGTATGGTGCTTCTAGAAACATGGCCCTATCAACAGGTAAGAAACTCATATCCATATGCTAATCAAGAAAACATTAGTAATGCAATGATCTTTCCCTGCAGGGATCTTCCTAGTGTGCAGCATTGTATGATTAACTGGCTGAATTAGTCAAAAGATTTTCTCGCTTTCTTTCTTTTATTTCCCCCCGCTCCTTCTGAAGCACCTGGTATTGGCTAATCTAGCCTGGCAAATCCGATGCCTTTTATCTCATGAGAGATCTAGCATTACTGTGGGATCACACATTATGTGAAAAGCTTATCTGAATGTGTAACTTCACTTGACACTCTGTGGTTGTCCTGCTGCACGAGGGCCGAACCAGGGGCTCAGAGGCTATTCATTATTTTAATCCCTTCTGGATAATACATAAAAATAGGCGCTAGATGAAGCAGACATCCACTGAAGAGATCTATATTGAGAGGATCTATCTTATTAACTGAAGCAGAAAGGTACATCTTTGCAACAGAAACCTCTATTCTATAAACCAGGCAAAGAACACTTCCTCTGTGTGCCAAACTCCATGGCGACCATCGGGTTTCCAACACCTCATCCAATGTTTTGCTGATGCCAGCCTTCCTGTGAGTTCACCGCTTACTGGGTTGCATTTCTTCCTATCCTGACCCCTGTGATACCAGCTCTTCCTCTGCCTATGCAACTGCTGCAGAGTGCAGTCTATCACATACAGCCAGCTCTGGAGTATTTAGAAACTTGCACAGATATCCCTGATCTGGAAGTCTGCCACAGTCTGGGGAAAAAAAGGCAACCCTAGAACAGCAAAACAGGTGAATGAGCTCTTCATATCCTCTCCTTTCAAGCTAAGATCTGCAGCAGAGGTGTATGAAGGCAATGCTATCCCCCTCCTAAACAACAGAAAGGTAGTTCTGGGCAGTAATTCCCAAGCTGCACTGTAGCCAGTGATCTTCACCTGCATTTTCCTATCTCCGTGATGTTATTAGGAGCGCAACATTGCACATAGCCTGCAGATCCTTTTGGGATCATGCCTTCAGTTGTTAAAGAGATGCCTGCCCAGTTCTGGGTCCTCAAATAGCGCTACGCAATCAAGTGGAGTTGAGTTAACAAAGATTTGTGATGGGATGAGGCTGTTAATCTAACATTTTGGCTTCCTCTGCTATTACTCAGGCTGCAAATGGCGTTGCCATCTGCTTTCCTCTGTGTTCTATCCAGGCTACGAGATGTGCCCTTGAGAGATTGGGAAAAAAAAAAAAAAAAAAAAGGAAAGAATAAAAAGGACCAGCTTGATTTCAGGCTGCTCCTTGAAGTTTGTGCCAGTCATTGGCAGAACGCTTTGTTTGTAGGCAGCCATGGGTTGTGAAGACAAATGGCTGTTCTGCTATGGAATATATTTTCCAAGAAAAATGTTGGGATTTAGCCACGAGACTCTCATAGGCATAATGGGAATCAATCTGGAGGTTTTGGATGGTCTCCTTGCCTTCTTAGAAACACATTTCCTCCACCGACAGAAATATATTTGCACTCTCCCCATTTGATTGAGGGAGAACCGAGACTAATTCTGACACTTTTTTTAGTGTTGAAACTTGCATTACAAGAGGTATGATTGTGTAGAACTTTCCCCCAGCCCACCCCCGGCCTTAACAGTGTTCTAGGTTTTTATGACCTGTTTAATAGTGCACTTATGTAAGACAGGAACAGAAGAGTCTAGGGAAGAGCCTTTCTGGAAACCACGTTCTCCATCTTCTTTGTCTAAACTGTTATATGAAATACATCAAGAATAAGGGGGGGGGGGGGGGGGAAACAAAACAAAACAACAACTCACAAAACTTTTTGAACAGATTCAAAATGAAGCATCTGAAGCAAATAACCTGTTGTAAACTAGAATATCTTTCTGGCTCAACTAATCAGACTAAAATCAGACTAATCTTAGGAGTTTGTGGTGAGATGAGACAACTCCTGTTGTCTCCTAACAGATGAATTCAAAAGCAAATAGTAGCTGAGGGAGTAGATATAAAACACAGATGAGACAAAAAAGGAAGAAAAGAGAAAATAAAATCTTCAAGGACATATACAAATTTCACCTCTAGAGAATTTCATTATTATTTAATGTCACTGCATTTCATTTCTGATATGTTGTTATGATCTGGTTTTAAAGATACTGCTTTCCTTTTTCTTTTCTTTTGTCGTCGGAGACGCAGGGAATGATGTGGTATTTATTCTAACATCTAATTACAACATGAGCTTTATATAAAGCTTGGAAGGAGATTTTTTTTTTCCCCTCACTCTAAATTTTCAAGATTTTACTGCTTTCTGCTATGCATAGAGGTAAAAAAGGTAATTCTCTTTGTGTGTGTACAGAAAATCACCTTCGTTGAGCCAATTGAGCCCTATTGAGTAACCAATATCCTGGTGATCACTGGGCAGTGATTTACCAGCATCCTTTGCCTGAATGCTTTTGAACCACGACCCTGAGTATCAGTCTCTTGAAACTAATGTGAGTTACAACAAATTAACATTTCCCAAATCTTAACAAGTTTAATTTTGCAAGATACTAATTTTAAAAAGTAGTTCAAAGTTAATTTACATTAGGCTTTGACTATACAAGATGGAAGCTCCCACATTACTTACCTCCATATCTCCTGCTTTTCCCTCTCTCATATTAACTTTTTAATTTACCAAAACCTTAAGCACTGTATTTTCTGTACAGCACTATGGCAACAAGTATCTTTGACTGGAAGGAAGATGTTAGGAAGAAAAAAGGCTTAGTTCTTTTTGACCATTTTCAATTTTTAAAGGAAATATTATAAAACATGTTTTCATCTGGTGCAAAATTGTCTAGACTCTGGAGGTACGGTTGTTGCACGTTCCTGAATTAACATAACTGGCTCAGCACTACCAAGAAATAGCATAGGGAGGAAGGAGCTTTAAGTGAATAGGTTGCTATAGTAAGTGCTCTAATCCTCACTTTTTGAAATAATTGAGCAATGGTCAGTGGAAAATCCAACTAAGGAGGAAAAAAAAAAATCTCCTTCTGTGTATGTACATTGAGGTACCACTGAATTAAACACAGTTTTAAGCACAGCTGTTCTAAACCAACCCATCAGATTAAACTACTGCTGATTATTGAATTCTAGACAGCCGCTAAATCATATAATGAATTTGTTTTCCATAAATTGATATGGATATGACAATCACAAACACTTTCTTAATGTTTTAAATATTTTCATAATCTTGGGCTTAAAGTTCTTCTAAGAGGAAGGATCTAGGGTTACATCTTTGCAGCCTTCAGGTAGGCTATGTAATGACATTTTAAGGCATAAAGCAAATGCACATCACTTTTCAGAAAAGACCCGAGAAAGGGAAAAAGGAAGAAGGTATGGCTAAACTGCTGGGGAAGGTAGGCCATTCAAGTTGAGTAGCAGCTTTCAGAAAATCTAAGGTTGTGTTAAAATGAGAAAAATAGATAGAATGCAGGTGCTGGCAAGCTGAATGCAAGACACATAAGTAAGGTGGACCAAAAAAGCTCATGCTTGAAAAGTATTTACTGGTAGTTTTTATACACTTAATACATTGTTCCTCAAACACATTAGGAGTAAAAAGCCTTCCAGAAGGTCTCTAGAGTCAATAGATAATAAAGGCATAAAAGGAGCACTCAGAGAAAAAGGGCCAACTGGTAAACTAAATTAATTTTCTACCTTTGTATTCATTGTGGAAGAGCTTGGGGAGTTTCCCACGCTGGAACCCTTCATTACTGGGTCTTCACTGAAGATCTGAGTCAAATTGAAGTGTCAATAAGTGTTACAGAGCAAACAACAAAATTGGACAGGAACAAATTGCATCAATCAGCATTTACCTAAGAATTCAAAAGGAGTTCAAGGACCAGAAAGGTGAACAACTGTCAGTGCTGTATAAAGTACCACTTAAAACCGCTTTTCACACCTGAGAACGAGAAAGAAGCAGATACTCTAAAGATGACAATTTTTCCAGAAATATGCTATGAAAGATCCAGGGAGCTACAAGTCATTAAATGTGACATAATAATAGCAAATCAGGAGTCAATCTGCTTTTTTTGAAAAGTCCTTTATGTATGTGACAAATTTTGCTGAAAATACAGTCATAACATTATGAGAACAAAAGATTGTGACTACAAAGTTTGGCATAAGGATACTACAAAACTGTATCTGGGCAAAAAAATGGACTAATATAATTAAACCTGGGTAAATGTTACACAACGCACGAGTGAAAAAATTATGTTATTTTTGCATATAAAATGAGGGGATCTACACCTGAATAACAGAGCTGAGGGGCAAGACCTTGGGGTTATGATGTGTAGTTTAGTTACTTTCTGTAGCTCAGAAACAGTGAAAAAAAAGAAAATGGCATGCTAGAAGTTATTAGAGAAGGAACAGAAAACATTTATGCTCCTGCATAAATCCATACCACACAGATCTCATCCTCCTCTACAAAAAGTCTCAGAGAAGGGCAACAAAGATGAAAAGGAATATTGAATACTTTCCTTATTTTGACTGAGTAGACAAGGACTTATCCTACTAGAGAAAAGACAGCTGAAGGAGAATTTGATAGAAGTCAGGAAAACCATGCCTGGTGAGGGCAAAAAGAGATTGATTATCCAGTGCTTCTTCCAGTACAAGAACTAGGAGGCATCAAATGCAATAAGCTGTGAGCAGATTAAAAAAAAAACAACAGAACAACAAAACCACGGAAAAGCATCTTCCCTTACATCTCAGGTACCGCAGAGCTCCTTGCCGCAGTACATTGTAGATGCTAAAAGTTATAGAAACCAAAGGGAAACAAGTTCATGGGGAAGAAACACATGGAGGTGTGTTAAATAGACACTATCACCTCTGGCTCAGGAGGTACTTGAAACATAAGTTTTTGTAGGCTACTTTGGGGAACTTGACCATTCTTAAAGAAAATCTTTCCTAAGCTCCTGACTGGTCTCATGTTAGAAGAAAATATGTATTTTGACAGACCTTTGGTGTGACATAATATCACTTTTCTCTTTATCTTACATTTTTCATCCTTTCTAATATTTAAACCAATAACAAATCGACATTTCTATGTAGTTCAGAGGCCAGTTAATGAAAATTCTGACTGCCCACTTTACAAGGAAAGTTCTTCAGATATGCTTCTTGTTAAAGTTGGAGGGAGTGAGAGAAAAATGTAAGCAATATAACAAGAAGTAAGTTTGAAAATATACTATTTTAATTTCACAAAGATAGCAAGGCAAACAGTTATGTCGTTGTTAAAAACAAAATGTTAATTAAAATAATATTTTAAAAGAAAGGTATAGAGAACAAGATGATCCAGGAAATAACATAAATATAAATGAATAAAAAGAAAAATATGTAATACCAGTGGACACATGAAAAAGAAACATTTTGGAAATCTATCTTACATCATTAATTTCTGCAATATATTTCTCTACCTGGAACACATCATCTGTGCAAGCGCACATAGAGTAGTGACCAGCATGTTATTAGTAAACCGAAATCCAGGGGGGTCGAATCTGCACACTCCCACATGCCTGAAAAGTGCTGGTCTCCTCTTGCTCACAGCGGCAGAGCGGTGGGCTCGGGCTGGAGCGAATACAGCAGGGTCTGACTGGGAAGTGAAGCTGATGGGTGGAACTGAAGTCACCACAGTCAACATGTATTCTTGTGACAGCTATTGGTAGGAGATGGTAAGGACCACACTGTCAAATTCAATCTCATACTAACTCCAGAAAGACAGAAGAATTCCAAAGCAAATTTGAGTCTGGTGTCCCATGTCCGCGTCTGCCCCTCCCCACCCCCTGAGTGTCCATCCCTTTTCAGTTACACAACTGAGCAATTAAAAACTCCATTATACCTGGTATAGTACCAAATTATCATAATGTGTACTCGCATAAACGCATGTTGTCTACTTGCCAAGAGCAACTGATCTTTGCCTACTTTATTAATACTTATTGTACACAAGAAGGCTCTTATCACATCCTGGTTGCAGCTTTCTTTTTTCTAAGGTTAATATTACAGGTCCTTAAGCCTTTCCTCACAGCTTGCGTTTTCTAAATAACTTCTTATTTCTGTTTTTGTCATAGATAATTTTATCCAGTTCATCAATCATTCTCCCAAGACTGAAGCTTGTATTCTACCTGACATAATTCCAGTGCTTAAGGAGCAGTTTAAGCACCTGGTCTTTACCCAAGACCTTTTTACTCTTGCAGTACAGAGGAGAAAAAAAACAAAAACAAAAACAAAACAAACAAACAAAAACCCCCAAAAAACCAAAAACCAAACCAAAACAAAAAAGCACCTTCTGAGCCATATTTGTTGACTTGTCTTTGATAACCTGAGGATTATTTTCTGCAGGTTGTCTACAGGGAGCTCAACAGTTTGTTCTACAGTTTCCACGTCTCCATTTTGCTTTGTGAAGTGTAGGACGTGGGTTGATTTTGAGCTGAATGATTTCACCTTCCTATCTACTGAAAACATTGAGGCTTAATCTCATTCTCCAAAGTGATTTTTTTCCCTTTCACTGTTTGATGTCCTGTGTAAATCAGATCCAAAATACTGTGGTGCTTTCATCGAATCTGTATTTTCTTGTTTTGCTAATCAGACATTGAAAAGTATTGAAATGCTTTCCTGAATCAATATATGTACATATTACATTTAATGTCTCATTATTATCCAGTAGACCAGTTACATGGTCAAAAAAAATACCAAACAAAAAAAAAACCAAACACAAAAAAAACCCCTTGGTTTGACATAACTGTTTTTGACAGATCTAGTTTCATTGACTTTATTACCTTCTTTTTCTCTTCTCACAAATTGATTGTTTCATAAATTTTTTTCAGTATCTTCTGGAATCAAAATGAGGTTGGACTGTACATATTTTTCCAAGTCTTCTTAGTCTATCTAGACACATAATCCTGTGCCATTTTCCAGGTACTGTTCTCTAAGAGTTCTCAAATTTGTGGAGGAATTGCTTTGGCTCATTTTTAAGTATTCAAGGGTAGCTCTGATGCTGTGAATATGTTTCTCCAGTAAAATAAGAGAATATATTTTTCCTGTGTTCTGGCCTTTGCTCTTATTCTCTCATTATCTAACTACTTGTCACAATTAAATTTCTTCATGAATTTATTTGCTCTCCTCCCTTGTTATATGAAAATATCTCACCTTGTATTCCCCTTGGTTTTAATATACTTTCAAAAAATTTTCTCATTGGCATTTGTACAATTTCTAAATAATGCATCTGCCTCCATTTTTGCATTTTTTTCCTTCTTTTTATAAACTTCTAATGTAAATGTATTATATCATTATAAAACTAGCTGTTCTTCTTTGTCTGTTAAGAATATCATCCAAGGGAATATCCTTAGTTGTTTTTTTGAAGATTGTTGTTTGTTTGTTTTTTTACTTTTTCATCCTGAGTCCTTCTCTAGTTAACCACTTTCACCACTTTCACATAACCTTTCAATGAGAACTGAAAATCCTATACCCCACAATTTGAATTTAACCAATTATTTCTGAACGGTTAGAATCCAATTCGAAACTAACCCATTCTAATAGGTTTTGCAAGCTTCTGAACAGAAAAACTGTCTTCAAATATTTTAGGAACACCCAACATATTTGAGAGTCTGCTGTGTTTCTTTTATAACAGCTAATTAACTAAAGTTATCCTCTGTCATTATCAGAATCTCTACTTTGACAGGCTTTCTCAGGGAGCTGCAAAGCTTTCATCAATCCATTGGCATCTAGTAAAAGATGTTGCCTTTCACTGGCATCATTCAGAAGAAAGCTCTAAGGTTGCTTGATACCTTAGGAACATTGTCCACACACATCATTCAGGAAATCAGATCATTTAGCGATGGTCGGGATTATTTCCAATTTGCCTTGAGCAATGAAAACTCTAAAGTCAGGACTGTCTGTTTCAACATAGCAAAACCTACAAAGCTATGCAGAACATGTATGGTGCACAACACACACAAAGAATGAAAGCCCTTCTCTGATTTTAATGAACAAAGCACTCTAAGTAGGCAAGAGTCCGAAGGCACCAATGTGTTGTTAGGCTCTGGAACAACTTCAATAACATAGGAGTTGAGTAAATTATTTAATGGCTTCCTTTGCTATAAAGGAAACATAATCGCAGCTCCACTGGGTAACGCACTGAACAGTCATGATCAAAAGCTTGCTTTCTGCCTTGTCTACTGTACCCTCTGCTTATTCCTTCCAGAACTTCACTCTGGCAAGTGACCCACTCGCTGTAATACAGTTTGGCAGATAAGTGACATTGCAACGTACTTTGTTTATGTGTGTCTCTGCATGCTTAAATTTATAAATATTCATAAAGTTACTTTTTAATGAAATTAAATATACAGCAATATAGCACTTATCTGTGTTTGCTGTAGTGAATCTGTAGCTACACAGATTTCTTGCATTTATGAGTAGGAAAATACAAAACAAAATATAAATAACATTTTTAACCTGGAATTTCAGACCAGGTCTTGGTAGATTTTCTAAGACTGCAAGGCTATGCTTGGGAAATTTTGGGTTTTGCTATAACAAAGAGATTAAAATCCACAGTTCAGGAAAATTACAGGTGAGGGAGCTACATATGCTGCTAAATTATAAAACAGGGAAATTGTAAACTAGAGATAAATTCAGTACACAATAAACTTGCCTTGGAGAGCAAGTGCCTGCTTGAAGCGTGGGCTACTAAGCATAAAGATCTGATGACTTCTGTCTAGTGGGCACCTGGACAGATAACAACATCCTAGCTTCTAAATTCTTCTAAGTTCTTGACTACCATTTATTAATATCAACCTGGCCAGACAATAATAAATGAAAAAAAGAAATACAATTAGACAATAAGCTGTATTTTATAAACAAGCTTCTTAAAATGGCAACCTCTTCAACCACGGGGAACTTGTTCACATTTTTTTCTTTATCAAGTACCAAGGAAGGTTTTAATAAATACATCAGCCTGCCGTTGACATTTCTCTAAAACCCTTTGCTAGCCACCCTGAATATCATGGGTCAGTATCCTTACAAGCATGTAGCACAAGGAGGGCTTCAGGTTTCTTTGATTATGATGTGGCAAAATAGATAAGCTCTATGGATTCTGCAAAGCAATGTTTGAATTTTGAGCAGCTGTTTAGTTTGACGATGATTGTGCTCTTTTTTATTCTCTATTCATTAACATTCTTATGGGTGTTTGTGGTTTGGGGGGGTTTCTTTACAGGAATATTTGAATAGTTGTGCAAGCTTTACATGCAAAAATAGAGTTTTGTCTTATGTTATTTTTCACTCTATTTGGTTTATTTCTGTTAGCTTCTGTTCATCTAAGTTTCAATCACACCCTGTGAAAAGCAGAACTTACTCTGTGTTATAGGTGTCAGATTCATATGAATACTACCTTGTAAACATTCAAAGTGAACAAAATTCAGGTAGATTTTTTTTTTAATTAGAAATTATTAGCTCCAAGCATCTAACAAAATATTGCATTGAGTCACATTGAGATGAGTTAGCCCATGTACAATAATTACATCCTCATGCCAGCTGCTTTCCTCAGGAAAGCCATGAACCCCGCGGGATGTTTTACATGTGGAATTCCTTTCCTGTGGCTGGGTGGGTTTCTGGGTACGGCTCTGAGCAAAGCGGGCTCTGGCAGGGCACTTTCTGTCCCTGGCTATGAGGAAACTGTAAGAAGGAAGTGCAGAATTACACTCATTCATTCAGGAAAATAATATATTCTTCTCGATCACGATGAAGGTACTTATTACTATAACTACTCTGAGTAATAATAGGATACCACAACTAATTTTGTGGAGTGATAACTTAAGCATCATATTCTCATGGTTTTTTTAAATGATACAACAGCTATGCTTTGAGATGATAAATTGGTGTGAAACTTTTGACTTCTCATCAACTCAAAATGTGACAGGATTAATAGCTACATTTTTATACCGTTCTGCTAAGAACCATGTTTCACCTGGTCTAAGGAACGTAGTTTTTATGGAGTCCATTATCTACCACTCACCAATTGTAGAATCTAACTACGTTGCAGAGAATTTATAGCAGCACTTTTTCAATGGCCATACAAAGAAGTATGAAGTTTCTTGGACTGCTTTCTACTGGAAACCTTAAAGACCTGCTGTGTGCAACGTATTCTGAATCACAGAAGAGAAACAAAGCAAAACAAAAAGCTTGACATGATGTGCCCTAAACTAGAAGATGAGAAGAGTTCACCATTTCTGATTGGATTGTGACATGACCAAAAGAACACACTGAGGTATTGGTTTAAGGTGACAAGCATGGATGGTATTTTCACAGAGCAACTCCCTCAGATATCTCTTAGACTTCCTCAGCTGAAAGTAATTTGGATGTATTTAGCAATAAATTTTTTACTCCACCATGAACCTGTCCACTCTTCTCCTGAAGTCATGTAAACATTCAGTCTCCATGATGTCTCACATCTTGGAGATCCAGGGTGTCACTGTTAGACACATGGAAATGCTTACAGATAGGGTCTTAACAGAGTAGCCTGCAGTACCATGTGGAGGAACTTAAACTTGCTCTGAATGAGACAGGTAAGATGTCCAAAACAGCACAGCCAAATTACCACATCCTTCCACTGAGCACGATATATTAGCTATATTTAGAGTTAATCCAGGTATCATTAGGCAGTTGGGTCATATGAGACCATCATTGGGGTATTACAAAATCATCAGAAAACAAACTGGTAAGAAAGTGAAAAATAGCTGGAGTTTGTCAGATATCTTGGCACCCAGTCACCTGATACTACTATTATTGTATTTATGATGTTTCTATTTTAGAAGTGAGATGGGGTTAGTCATAAAACCTTTAAGAACTTTCTCAGACAGTTCTGTAGAAGATTGATTTTTGATGATGCAATAGAGAAAGCATGGCCATACATTGCTAAGAAAATGCGCTCCATTTCAAAGGTGAAGTCACGTGCACTTGTTGAGGAATCATAACCCTACCTCCTTCTTTTGCTAACATATTATCCTGTTACAATTGACTAAAATGAGTGCTAATTGTCCAGAAGAAATACATTAGGGCTACCAAAAAAGGGAGACTGTTTCTTTTATTTATTTCCTAATTGAAATAGTTGTTCTAAAGCCAGTATCCACTCTCATTTTTCATGTATTCAAATACCATTTTTAACATGTCATATGATTTTTTTCCCCTTTTAATGGCTTGCTTGCTAAAAAAGCCTCAAGTTTTCCTTTTAGAAGCATCTGAACAGCAGATGAGGTGAATATTAATTAGTTTTATTGCAAAGAAAATTGCATTGCCAATCATTTTTACTGACTAATGGATAATGACGTGAAATTACAGTAAGATAAATTATTATTCTTGCTAACTAGCAAATATTCTGTTCTGCAATGCATAATTTTCTAAAATAGACAAAGTGTAAATGCAAAAAAAAAAAAGCTGCATCATCTGAAGAATTTCATTTCACAAGCTGTCAAGATGAAGATGAGAAATAATTAAAAATGAATGAATAATTGGAAATACTGCTTAGACAACACAATATCACTATTTCTTGATGTTTCTGTGTTTTATTTAGTTTTCCTCTCCTTAGTATCTTTTTCTTACTCAGGAGTGCAGATGTGGAAAACATATAACTTCATATCTGACCTGAAGGTTACTAAGTCTTTTTAAACACAGAAGGATAGGATAGGAAAGGCATTTGGACACAGGCTACAGCTGCTTCTCCAAAAAAGTAATAGGGAGAGAGAGAGAAGAATACCAGCAGCAGGCTTAAACAAGGCAATAAAAAGCCTTAAGAATGTCAGCTCTAATTATTGTCCTTGGCCATCTTAATAAGAACTTGAGTGTGACCGATAAGCACCACTCCCATCACATCAAGCAGAACTTCTGTGTCAAAGCCTCTACAAGATGTCTTTGGTGTTGCAGTACAAACTGAGAAAATGAATAAATATATCACTTAGAAATATGTAGCCCGCAGATGTGTAGCTGCCAATGTTTAGGAGTGCTCTGAGTTTATGAAATAAAGTAACTAGACAAAGCAAACAGCAGATACATGAATAGAGTGTGGTTACTGATAGATAATTCATTGTAAGGTATCAAGAAGTCTTTCAAGCTATGTAAAGGCAACTGTTACTTGCCTTCATTGATTTGAGGTGCTGGATTCAGTGACCTGAGTGAGGGCACCGTACTGCCATGGCAGGAGTGACGGGGGATGTATAGGAGCTCTATATCCTCCTTGAATGGTAAATGAAGGCCAGTTCCTGCAGAACCATAAATGGCCTATTTTCAAACACTGAATCTTGCCCATTGGTTCCAACACCCAGTGTGTAAATTGCTAATCTTGATATCAACCTGGTGTCCAGACTGCCCCGAAACAGAGAAACCCACCTGACAAATCCTGCAAGTCCACCTACATGGTAAGACAAGGCTGAGCATGTCAGATCGGTGGACAAGGTGGGATCTACAGACAGGCTCTATCGTGAGAATTAGTCTCAGTCAGTTTAAAGGAATTTAATGTATAATATCTAATGTTAATGTTCTACTTGAATTTACAGGACCCCCAGCACTGGAAGACCAATTCAGAGGAGGCTGTGTAGCAAAACAATTTTTTAAAAAGGGAGTATCCATGTGTGGGAGTCAGAGAGGCTCACAATGGAAAACTTCATAGGAGAACAGAATTTTTCCTCTCATGCTAATAGTTATGGCATTATATAAAAAGCTTCTGGGGACCAGTTTATAAAAAAGCTACCTGAAATATTTTGAGCCAGTGAATCAATAGTGTACCTGAAATGAGCTTGTAAGTGACAAGCAAAGCCACTCGCATTGTGAAGAGAAGAAATATTTTTAAATGGTTACCTTTCAATCAAAGTAAGAAACAGTTCCTTTCTAGAGACACCAGGACACCTGCTCAGAAAGTGGGACAGCCCTCAAAGTACCTGACTTTTCTGGCAAAGGGAAGAATGGTCTTCAGCGAAACATACCTCTGCTCCCCACCTGTCTTCCTAAGAGGCAGCACGGTCGTGTTTGCCCCGCTTGACACCTTGCTTTTGCTCAGCGCTTGCTCTGACTGTGGGAAGAATGGTATCCCCAGGGAAGCAGGGTTTTAGAAGGTGGTTGCAAATGAATAAGCATGCACTTAACTCCTAGCATGATTTATGAGAAATTTTTTGTCTGTAGTTTTGCTGTCATCCACAGTCAATAGGAGATTTCCCCAGGGCAGAGGAGAAAATAAAGCCTAAACCAACAGCTGTCCTCTGAGGCGTATAAAGGCTATATCATCTTTTTCTGTAGAAGTCTTCAAAGAGTAAGGGATTTTGCAAGCAGGGCATAATTTAAATAGTATATGACATTTTCTTAATGCCATTCCCATAGACCTGAGAGTGCAATAACAGTCTCTGTGTTGCCAGTCCCACCGCGTCAGCAGAGGCTGATCTAGATAGCGAACACAGCACACGATGTTTGCCGTTCCAGTCCCTGTCGCAGGGCAGCCTTGTCCCAGCTCAGTTTCTATCAGTCCTTTTCAAGTTCACTCACACAATACATTCTCCCCGATCTTTTTTTTCCACAGCCCTTTCCTTCATTGTCACGTTTTTTTTCCTGAGCTCCCACTGTGTTTCAGTTCTGACCATCATTTTTGGCCGCCAGCAAAGGATAATAAAGGAAAAAAACCCAACCAAACTGCAACCCTTTTCCTTAACAGCACTGCACAACGTCCACAGGAGAGAAGCTGAATGTGTCTCTTTTTCCATAGGCAGGCTTTCTCATCATGCCCTCTATGCCATCCCCTACTGAGACTTTAACTATTGCAGGAAAAGCCAGATCGTAATTATGTTCAAATTGAGCATTGCTACCTATAGAAATATTTTTTCACATAAAATCTTTCTTTCCTGTGTGACTGTTTGCTAGGAGCTCCTCTGCCCCTCAGAAGACGAGGGAAAAGCACAACAGAAAAACAGTAACGGAGATGAACCGATTCCCTGCAGAAGAGTTGAGCCTTGAGTTTCTGGAGATTCATTTATGCAAACAGCCACGGTGCTTCAGCAGGGGGATCTGTCAGGTCCCAGGAAACATGGATCTGCAACAGCCAGCTATAGATTCTGTATACGTGGAAAAAGAATACAAACCAAACTGCTGGGGTACGAAGGATGTACCAGCAGAAGTTTGAGGTGGATCCATTTCAGCACACCAGCCAACAGCACTTTTGGCAGGGAAGCCATCAGCAGTACTCTGAATGTGTGATGTTTTTCATAACCCTGATCCTTCCCAAAAGAAATGCATCTTTTTTTTTTTAAAGCCTATTTTTAAAACTACATTTCAGTTCAATTTCCTAATGAAAACTGTTCTTTAATGCTGTCCCTTAACCAAAGTGGTGTAGTCCAGGATCTGAGCGTACATCACCTTGCATAGGAGCTGATTATCGCCAGAGTCCTCAAAAAGCGGTGGGTCTCAAACTGCAGTTCTGGGGTTTAAAGCGACAGAGTTGCTAGCACAAAAGACATGAGCATATGAATAAGTGCCATCTGTTTTCCAAGGAAGCCTGCTTTCCCCCTATTCGGTTGTCTTCTCTTTTTCCTTGCTTTTTATGTCGCAGTTGTAGGTAGCTTTTACAGTGTTTTTGTTTTTGACAGACCTTCTAAAACAACTGATTGTGACTGCAAAGGGTTAGATAAGCTATCGTCTTCACTACATTACCAAATGTAAAATAGCATCTGTCTACATGAATGACTGAACCTCATCCTATTTCTGAAATAACTTTCTGAGATATAACAGAGGATCTAATTGTTTGCAGTGGATTTTATAAGGCTGTGCTTATGATATTGCAGATGCATCATTATTAGCTATTATAGAGCAATTACACCACCATGAAAGTATAGTAATTCTTCTTTCTCAGAAGAAACCATGGAAGATTTCATTGCATTTACAAATCTGAACTAAAGGGAGGAGGAGATGTATGGCTATATCAACATTCAGAGCTGATGACTGGAGCTTTTCAGTGAAGCCAGACTGCAGATAAATTCCCCTGCCTAGCTTTAGCTCTGAAGCCTAAGGAGCTATTTAATGTATAGGAATGCCTCACATTTTTCAACATTCATGCCATTTTACTTCGCTGTGAGTACAGAGTGGCCATCCTATACAAATGTGACAAGATGTGCTCTAATGAGAGGCAGTATTAGACTGCCGAGAAATTAATTTACAGTGTATGATTCTTGGTGGGAACAAGGCATTAAATCCTCATCCAGCTGAAATCAATGGTAGAAGTCTCATTAACTTCATTTGGGCTGGGATTTCACTCCGTGTGTCTTGTCACATCTTGCAGGGCTCAGAATCAAGGCGCTGTTCCTCAGCTTCACCATCACCAATAAAACCCGCAAATGCTTACCTATTGCTTATTCTACGTACTAAATAGTACTGCATTCAGAACAGTCATGATTCGGAACTTTAATAGCCGTCACTGCCTGGTTTTGTTTATTGGTTGTTTTCTTAGTTTAAGTGACTGCATTGCCTCCACTGAAAAATGGATCTCTGCCTCTGCTCATGTATGCCTGTGGGTCCCTTCTCCCCTTTCCATAAATTCTTGTGACTTCAGCATCCCTGGACTAGACTATGATGGATAAACTCTGCAGTCACTTCTGCTAAGGACTAATGCACATTTCAACCTCTTTCTGACAGGTTTCTGAACACAGCATAAATTTGTTTGCTTTGGACTCTTTTCAGGGCAATATTAATTCTGATCTAAATTGGCAATGTTAATTCTGTCATTACCACAGTTTTGATATTTATTAATCCAAGACATGGCACAATCAGGCCTAAGAAGAGGAAATTATATTTCCAGGGAAATCCATTACCTTTAGTATATACTCAAATCCCTGCGTGCAAAAAATCTAGCAACCCGATGCAATAGATAAGGTCTTGTTGAAAGAACTCTCCCTCCATCCCTGCCACCTCTCATCCATTCCCCAGGTGCATCTTCACGTTTTGGCTTTTCTGGTTGCAGAGAGCCATTTGCTGCTGAGTGGGCAGCCGGGGCATTCTTGATAGATTCTTAAATCTGCAAGGAAGATGGTCTCGCACTTTTGTTAAGGCAGTGCCACACCCCAGTCAGGTCCAGTCTGTGGCACCAGTGCAGCTGCCACAAGGCTTTTTGACAGACCTTCCTTTTATTGGCGCTGGGCTCTCAACGCCAGCCCAAGCTTGAATAGACTGGTGAGGCAGATTCTGTCTCACACCTGGGACAGGAAAGTCCCTAGGAGGGCTCGTGACTACAATCTCGAACTTTTCGCTGCTTTGAGAAGTTGTCTGGGATTCTTACTCACTTGGAAGTAGAATCAGCCATCTGGGGGACAGCAGGGGACTGAATTGCTCCTGATGTTTTCTGATGATGTCCAGGTTAGAGTAAATTTCATCCTGACCTGCATCAGGTTTGCCATACTGTCATTTAGACTCACAAAGTGAGCAGAACATATTTTTCCCATTTTCTTTGCTTACATACTTAGTAAAGCATTACCCCTAATACAAACTCTCTCACAGAATATGTTTCTATCCACATATGCTCCTGCATTTTGAAAACAGACATAAAAGTCTACTGATGGCCTCTTCTACCTGTTTCTCTCTGTATTACCTGGTGCTGGCAACTGATAAGAACATGCTCTAAGCTTTGGGATTCATTTCCTTCCATTACAGCTTTCATTGAGATGTTATGTCTTTATGTTTGCAGTAACAATCTGATAAATTTTAATTTAACAGTATCAGAAAGAACATTAATTTGCCTGTGGATGAGATGTTATTAGGAATAATGGCATAATATTATCAGATGTTCTTTTTTTAGTGCTCAGTTTTATGAACTGAGCAATTATGAAAATATTTAAATAATGAATATAATTGCTTATTAAAATCACTATCGTGCATAAACATTTATACTCCTAATCAATTTTTCCTCAAAGGTATAGCTGTAAATATAAAGAAAACACGTATTGTACATACAAACTCATGTATCTCGTTCCTCAGCTGGTATAAATCATCATTGTATAATTGCTCGTAGAGTGACACCATTCTGCATGAGCAAAGGATCTGGCTTTTCAGTCTGCACTGGTTATTTCAGTGTCTTCTCTTTTGACCTACCAATGTCAGATACCAGAGACGACAGCGATTTTCGGACAGCAGGAACCCAGTGTTGTCTGGCAATCAGGCACCTCTGTGGGTGGCATTCCGGCCTCCTGCGAGTCAAGTCAATTTTCTCTCTTACTTCAGCAGGTCTGGATTCTCCATAAAGATAGCACTCAGCACTTAATACTTGCAGTTATTTTCAAAAGGATAACCATACCTGATTATTTCTTTGGTTTTGTACTGTGACCGCTTTGGGGAAATGCAAAGTATAAAAAGGAGTGAAACTATAAGGGGAAAAATTTTATATGCCTGATTTCATAAACAAGCCATGACATTCACAAAGAGAACTCTAAAGGAATATTTTTTATGTCTACCATCTTTCAGTCCCTCCAAATCCAGCCTGATTGCGCATTGTTCTCCAAAAATAAGGTGACATTGGAATTGTGCAAGGAGCATAAAGTTTAAAAGTTAAGTGTAGCACACTTCAATTGGAAAATCAGTGATGAGATGGTATCTAATTGCTTTTTAGCTCTGAAATGCTGCAAACTGTTTTATTAATTCACTGCTATGCACTGTATTACCATATGTAAATAATTGCATTAACCCCTGTGCTCCCCCACCTTGTATCATATCACAGAGAAGAGCAGACTGACAGAGAAGTCACAGCAGGGCATAACGGAGCGAGGTGATGAAAGCAGTATGATTTCTAATTAAGAGTCAGGAGTCTTAGATGACACATTATTACTGGAGCTGAACAAGGATAAAAGATGAATGTCTAATATAATAGTGTGATAGCTAACAATGAGGTACAACAGCAATGCCCTATTAAGGTACCCTTTCCATTCCAAGGATTTCCATTAATTTAGGTGGGTCTGGAGGACAGGGAAAGTGTGTATGCGCAGATAGTTGTGCACACTTCAGGGATGACTGACATATTTTGAGGTTACCAAATCTTAGCAGCATTTGAAGAGAAACCCTACAATTGGCAATGACTCCCATAGCCTACTTTCAATCTCAGGACCAGAATTTGGTTGTGGGTCCTGAAGGCTGGCTTGTCATTTATTAGATGGGTTGCCATGTCTGAGACCATTTTGGTCTTGTACATGTTCTGTGTAAGTGGTTCTCATTCTCTCCCTTAGCGATTTATATATGCAGATGTGTTTGTGGGGGAAGATGTTTTCTGAATTAACCTGTGGGTATTCAGTATGTGGATAATAAATTTATCTATGTAGTCATAAGTTGTTTTCAACAGGTACTCAGGCACCTTGTATAACTTATCCTTCTTATCCTTTCACGAGACCAGTAAACTACTATTTCCCATTCCCAAGTAGAGCACTGGGAACAAAGTCTGTTAGTTGATTTATCAGCCTAGAATTTAGTAGGAAAGAAACAGCTGCAGATCAGAATTTCAAAGCGAGTCTTTGCAGATATAATATCATGAAGGAAATGTTTTCCAAGTGTGCCCTTGTGAAGGGAAGTTAACAGAAACCCATTACTCAAAAAGACCCCTGAAAAATAAAGGTGCTAGGGAAGAGAACATCCGAGGCTTTTTTCCAGTGAATTCAAGACAAAAATTCCCATTGAGTTAAAGATCCAAACAAGAGAGAGGAGATGCCCAGAGAAGCTGTGGATGCCCTGGAAGTGTTCAAGGCCAGGTTGGATGGGGCTTTGGGCAGCCTGGACTGGTGGAGGGTGTCCCTGCCCACAGCAGGGGGGTTGGAACTAGATGAGCTTTGAGGTCATAGAATCATAGAATCATAGAATCATCTAGGTTGGAAAAAACCTTTAAGATCATCAAGTCCAACTGCTAACCTAACCTTGCCATCCCACCACTAAGCCATGTCCTTAAGCACCTCATCTATCCTTCTTTTAAATACCTCCAAGGACGGGGACTCAACCACCTCCCTGGGCAGCCCATTCCAGAGCATGACAACCCTTTCTGTGAAGAAGGTCCTTTCCATATAAAATCGTTCATGAACACAAAAAAAAAATGCTGATTCAGAACTAAAGAAATCATACTTAATTTGGAAGAATAAAAGCACAGACAGACATGAAGAAACAATGGGGAAATAGTGTGTTGGAAAGACAGGTATTACAACATTAAATGACATTTGTGAAAACTGCATCTTAAGAACACATTTTAGATTTTTTCTTATAAAATATGATTATGTATATGTATTTGTAAAAATATCACAGCACAACTGTGACAAAATTCTTAGCCCTATTTTAGTGTCAAGTATAAACCTTTCAAAGAACAGCAAAAGCAGCATGACAAAAACCCCAAAGAACAGACCATCCAACTGAGCTCTGCAGGAGAGTTAAGATCTGTTCTCACAGACACAGCAATTTGTTTTGTAGATTACTTTTAATGCGTAATTGAAAAAAAACTTTTCAGGTCAAAAGGCTTTAGAGATTTTTAGTGCTTTTCAGTTTTTGTTAAACTGTTTTGGAAATTACTTTAATGCTGATCTAAAATGATAAAGAAAAACATACTTAGTATCCAATTTTGGATTTACTTGCCTTATTAGTAGTCTAACAATACATAGATTTAATATTGGAGGACAGTGAATAAAATTTATTCTTTTCAAATGAATAGATTTTTTATTGATTTAATATCGGCCTACTGTGTCTCACTTTGAAAACAATAGTAAATATTCTCACAAAACAAGTTTTATGTACATATCCATTGTTGATATTATTGTGCTATCTAATCTGGATGTATGTGTGGATCCCCAAACTAATTTTTATGTGACATTTGTTTCTACTCCTAGTTAAAGCTATGCCTCTTAGTGCAAGGCACACTGTTATTATAACAGATGGCTTATTTCAATTCATAATGACTGAGAAAAATAATAATGAATCATGTAAGCAAGAACAAGCACTTCACTTTCTCTACAAGTTACTCAGTGCCTGTCAATTTGAAAAACAGCTGAGGGCTCCAGCTCTGGCTCCTTGTCAGAAATGCAAGGATCCTCTCAGGTTAGACTACAACGGTATATCCACTTTAGGAAGAGCAAAACTGGCAAGACATACAGCCCCAAAAGCTCCCCATTTGGGGATTCAAAGTTTTCCTTCTTAGCAATGGAAGGAAAGGAAAAACAATGTAAACCCCTGGTGTTGGGAGGCAAATGAAGGAAAAAAACCAATCCCTGATGTTATTTCTGTATACAATTGTACTCAGACACCTGACTGCACCCATCGAACTCAAAGGGAAGACACTGTGGTCTCTCTTCAAAAGGAGGGTCTGAGGTACAGTCCCAATGTCACTGTTCACTGCTGAGTGATTGTGGCTTCTTTCTAAAGTGGCATAGGTGTGCAGAAACCTACTTTTCTTTCCAAATGAGGAATCCATCTAGAGAACTTAATATTGAAAAGCAGGAATTTGATCAGATATTGCCTACAGTTCATATTCTGCATAGAAAATTTATTGAATGGAAAGCTAGCAGATATCTCAACACACAAGTAAGTATACAAAATTTTATTTACCTTGACACGACTCTGGAGGCTTTGAACAGGTGGGACACATCTCCATTGCTTTTTTCTCAAGTCTTTACATCCTTCTCTTTATTCACGCTGAGTTCTGTAAGGAAATGCATGTTCTGAACTGGAGACAGACTTTCACCAGATGACTACTTCTAAATCATGGTAGAAGCACAAAATGCTCCATACAGAATCCTCCTCTATTACTAAGTAACGCTAAGGTGATTTTGATATATTATAGGTGGAGAAAACAGTTGATGAATTAATAGAAATAGACCTTTAGAAACAGACATTTACTTATCAGTTCTCTTTGCAATGCTCAAAGTGGGTTGAATCAGCGGAATACCATAGGCGTCCTCTTAGGTATGCGCATTTTTGTTCACTTACCGCTTTTTCCCTATTTTTGGTGTATTCTTAAGGTGTAAGTGTTGCTGTGTGACCTTCTTACCCACATTGTTCACAAATCCCCCTCTGAGCATAAGGGGTAACACCCAACATTAAAGCAGACATTGCCCTGCCATTGGCTGTTCTCTTCCCAGAGTAGATAAGCTAGAAGTAACTGAGAGTTTAGACAAAGCTGGCCAGAGTAAGCAGGAAGCATTCTTTTTTTTTTTTTTTTCCAATAACCTTTAAAAGAAAAGCAAAACCTGAATCACCAGCCTCTCAGATGACATGGAAATCTTTGTAAAGAAGAATTATTTTGACCTGACTCAGAAGAAGAAAAAAGCTGCCTAAATATAAGCTTCTAATGCCATTTTTTTATATATCTGTGTATGTAGTACCATATGTACTAGCTGGGACTATCTGGAAGGCTTGCGCATGTGCATGTGGCTTCAATGACATTATCACAGCTAGTTGGGCACCTGAACTGCTTCTACAGAAACTGAGGAGTCTAACCCCTAAAAAAAGAGGGTCCTAATGATGAATAATAGATTTGGTCCCAGATTGGCACTCTGGCTAAGAGGCAGAAGGAATAAGGACACAAAAAAGGATTGAAACATTTCCTATGAATATTTTCCAAGTTAAAGTATGTTTCATTTCCTTATTTCTAAATGAAACTGCATTTCAGTTTTGAAAAGGCATTTTTCATTCAAAAGTGACACAAACTGGGGGGGGGGAGGGGGGGAAGATTAAAACAGGGGCCTAAGCAGCTGAAAAGAAAGCAAGCAGATTGCTTCGGACAAAACCAGCATTTTGAGGTGATTCAAATGATTATTTTTGTGGCTGTTTCTCTGCTTTAATAATACCCTAGAAATCTTTCCTTTTCAGTTCAATGTACACTGCATGTGTTTTGCCTGTGAATTACTAAACTGAAAAATGTATCACTTTTCAGCTCTTCTGTCTTCCCCTTATTGGTTTCTGCTAAACACCATCCTTTTTTCTTGTCAGTGGCTACTGTGAGCATGTCCGAGTGAGATGTACAGATGTGATGTATGAGTTTAAATCGCTTCTGAAGTTCGCTCATAGTTCATTCTGCTCGGGAAAGATTTGGGAATGATAGCAGACCAGATTCTCAGCACCCGTTACCCACACACTTAGGAAATACACATAAGAGCATGTGGGCACAAGTGGTTCATTCTTCTTAGTAAAAAGTTATCTGTGCTATATATCCCATTGCATATTTATGAAATGTGTGGGTAATGGTGGATGGGAGTCTATTGTGGCAGCAGTCATGTTTATCTCATTTTCTATAATCTGTTTTTGTTATCCCCTTGTTTTATTTCTTTTACTGAATACTGCACTTTTTATTGCTTCACCAGACACATTTTAATGTCATCCTTTTCAGACAGAACATTCATACCAGGCAGCCGCTGACTTTAAGAACATAGTTTATACACCCATATACATTGGTAACTGAAGATGCTTTATAAATTGTGAGCCTCTCGGTCCCAAACTTAGCATTGTAGCACACAATCAGGAAGTATACCTACGTGTTATATTATTAAAACATGTCAGCACATACATAACAACATAGTGTGTGAGAATGTATTAAAAATGATATATTTACTTGCCAAGGTGCTCAACACACGTGGTATTCTTCTCTTTAAAGCACCTTCTAGTACAACACAGGTTTCTTCTGCTGAAGACTGTAAAATGATAGTTCTTTAAATATTCCCTGTAAGCCAGATCTTCCAAGAATTCATGCTGCTTTTCCTAGAAAACCTTCCTTACATGTCATTGGCTTCACACTCCTGGCTATATCATTTTGACAGTAGAAGATAACTCAAGATCCACTCTGCATGTGTCTGCATGGTTTTGCTTTAGACCTGACTCCGGCTGCAGTATATCAGGTGCACAGATGGAAGGCATTAGGTGCACAGCTGGAACACATTGAGTGCACAGGTGGAGTGTATCTTTCAGTTTGGTTTGGTCCACAGAGAGTCCAGTACGTGTGCTGAGACTCCTCTGCAACATGAATCAAAGTGGGGTTTACAGAGCTCTCAGGAAATTCAATAACTGGGAGGTTCGAGAGTCTACTTCAGATCCGAATTCGCATGCTAATACAGGTGGACCCTGTTCTTACCACGTGGACCTGCTGAATACAACACTTGCTCCTCAGCAAGTAATAGTTAGCATTACTTAATATTAAATATGCTTAGAGGTGTAGTTTATGAAATTAAGTTTTGTGAGAAAAACTAGGTGTACCTGCAAATAGAGTGTACAGAAAGATCTTACTGTCTTCAGAATATCTGTCCCTAAGTTACTGACAACCAACATTTTCAAGTTAATAATTTATTTAAGCCATATTTAAATCCTCCGATTGGGAGTTGTCTTGCAATCAATAGAAGCAATAGGTGTGTAAGCTAAGACAGGTCATCTATTTGAAATGTTTGTGACTTCCATGTCTTTGGCATAATACGAGCCAGAGGAAAACAAATTCGTAGTTCATTTGCAAATGCACATTGAAATTGCTTCATTTGAACGACTTAGGGTGGCCAGCTAATATCCCCGTGCTCTCTTTATAGTTAATGAACATAGGATGTCTCTGATGCGCTCATCAAAGGGTGACTCTGTCTATGGCTACGCTGTGGAACTGCCGACATTTGCCTCAGACCTGGTCCTCAGGTGCCCGCTCCAGTTCTTGTATGGGTAAATGTGCCAGGGGAACCCGGTGTGCCATGCGTGACAGAGGAAGGGGGAGAAAAGGGAAAGGATTTTACATTTCTGTCACCTGTGCCAACCTAAAGGACAAGAAGACAGGAAGAGGGAAGGAGACACGGCCGCAGGGTGCTCAGGGGTGTCTCCGATTTTTGAGGAGTGCTCTTTCCTCTCTTGATCAGACTGATGACACAGGGAGCCTGAGGAGTCCAACTGACCTTGTCAGCTAAGTGACAAAAATGGAGAGTGACATCAAGCCTCAGTTTTTTCTTTGCTTTCTTCTACCTTGTACAGGTGAAAGTATGAGGCAGGGGAAATACTCAGCTGACATTACGCAAAATGAAATGCCACCAACTAAATTGGCACCTTTTATTTGCAAATGTGAGGGAGCTTTTATTCAGTTTAGAAAAGAAAAGAAAAGAAAAGAAAAGAAAAGAAAAGAAAAGAAAAGAAAAGAAAAGAAAAGAAAAGAAAAGAAAAGAAAAGCAGATTTTTTGAAAAAAACCATAAAACACACATGAATGATGTCTCCAGCAGAGTAACGGAATAAGTGCGCACAGGGGGCTTTGATTTGAGAAGCTTACTTATTTGCATGATAATAAAGAGGATGTATGTGTATAGGGACACACAGTACTTTTTGGAACTCTGTTCAGGTTATAAAATGCCCATATTCTCTATTTTATGTTCAAAATTTAATTAAGAATTCTTTGATTTAGTTACTAATTCTTGATGTACTTCCAACATACTTTCCTCCTTGTTTTGTATTCAGAATTCATATGTGCTTGGCTAGAGAAAGGTATTTATTGCAATTTTAATGTTGATTTTAATATGCTAAATCTAGAATATGAAAGGCAACATGACAGCCTCATAACGTTGTATACACGGAGCTTTGTTTACTAAATGCCATGTGCATCTCAAAATCTGCCTTCACTATGTAAATTGTAGCTTGTCCTTATCAGGATTCTGCACAAAAGTATAGGGATGCATAACAATGAGAAGATGACAAATATGGCAATTATTTTTTTGATCTTGTGAAGTCCTGACTTCTTCATAATCCATTGCAAACCCACTTTGATTTGTGCAAGTATTTTGCCATGTGAAATGGAATTGATTATGTGATTTTCACCATACACATATGATTACACTTCTGTGCAGGTTAACAAAACCCTTCAATTCAGACCTGACATTTGTTTGTAAGGGTTTGTAAGCATCCTAATATCCTCCTTTCGCAAAATGAGCAAATAATCTTTTTGGAAATTGGTCTTAATGTGTAGAATTGAAAAAAAGAAAAAAATAGGTAAATTGGTGTCACTGGAAACATGTGGAAGTGGTATGTTCTGTCACTGAATGCCTCAGTGACAGAGGCATATTTACCAGGTTGAGAACAGGGTGAAAATTTTTACCAGGTTGAGAACAGGGTGAAAATTTCAAAGCAGTTGTTTCAATATTGTTTAAAATGTTTGCTGAAACCAGAATCTTGCTTTTTGTTTAATCTGAATAAACCTTGAGCAGTGGAGTGTAGCTGGCATAGTAGTATGCAGAAAAAAGTGTTGGTGTGACATGTGGAAATACATCGGAAATGCATATTTAGCAGCTCTGTTTTTAGCAATCTAGAGAATGGATACTATAGCTTGCAGTACAAACTACATATCATAAATAAACAATGTGGATAAGAATCTGATTCTTCATGGTCAGTCCATGGTATAATTCAACAAATAAGCCAAATGTCAAGTATATCAGGAAAAATCATTCACAAGTACTCTGGGATCACAAAAACAAAACAAACAAACAAACAAACAAGGTGATACTTATCAATTAAGGTCCCACTGTTGGCCAGGTGCTCACCTCCAGTTGTTGTTATCTCTACCTGGCACAAGCTCTTAATTTTGCTGTTTGAGCTTAATTGTTTTACAGGAACAGCAATATAATGTAAGGGGAACTGCCAAGGTTGCTCTGCTCCTCAGGATAACGCATTTTACAGAGATAAAGCATGATCAGACAAAGAGATCTAGCAGAGGTACGAGCTCTCCAAATAAATCTGACTAATCAGAATTTCTGATCCTCTTTGGGGTACATTGCAAGACCAGTAGCTTTGGTAAATCCCTGACACTGTACCTTGATGTATACATATAGGACCAGACCTGCCTGTAACTAAACAAGAATTAAGAAGGTTCCATGAGTTTAATAAGGTTCATCTTTTAAAATGAACAATTCATCTATTTCTTCCATAAATGTTTTATTTTACCTTAGGAGGTTGTGATGGGCTCTTGAGACAACTCAGGGAAATTCTGTTGTACTTTTCTTTTCTGCTAACACCACATACAGACCTAAATCCTTCTGACTTCCTACAACTGAAATGAAATACACATTGCAATACACATATTGTTAAGCACTTTGCCAAAATATAGTAGGCAAAGAGGCTGCTGTTTCACCAGCAGAAGTAATACACTCCCCAGAAAATCCCAGTTTCTTTGCAAAATGATGCTTTCTATTCAAGAAAATTCCAGTGTCACAGATAAAAATTACTCTACAGAGAAATGTCTCACAGGGCAGACCTGTGCGGGGACAGATAAAAATCAGAGAGCACTTAAGGTCTTATTTCCAACCCTTGAACACACTTCACTTTTGCATGGAAAATCTCTCTTGTGCTCTAAAAAAAACCCAACAGCTTCTCCATTGCAGCTGGCAATATATGCTTATCAAAAGTCCCCTAAGGTCTCATTTCAGAGGGAAGGGAAGAAAATATTCCTGTCATTGAAGGCACATAGTTGAGCTATAACTCTGCTGCAAGGAAGCTATCTTTCAGGATTCCCTCTCCAGCACCTTTATCTCTTGGATGCAGAAGTTAATTCTACTTTCTGTCTCACAAAGAGAAAGTCGATGAGGATGTGCATGGGAGCTGGTGTTGCTGCAAGGGATATTCTCGGACTGCATGGAGGGCATTGCTATGGCAGTCAGGGACTCTTGATTCTGGAACCGTAAGCTCCTGCCTTCTCTTACGGAGCTATTCCAGCAGGTAGAAAGTCTGTGAGATGCCTGCATGTACTATGTGTGTGTGTGTCTGAACAGTGACTTCCAGTTCCCTTTACTCTCACTACAGCCTTCTACAAACTCTATTCTTTACTACTTAAACTATGATATGAAGCTCTGCCCTTTAGGAAAAAAAAAAACCAAACCCACAAACAAAAAATAATCCTATCTATAATAAACTCAGCCTTAACTTATCTGCTCTGGAGGATGAAATTTGATCTTAAAGAGATTAAACAAGCTTAACCTGACATACTGAAACAACCACACGGGATCCCAAATCTTTTGATCTACTGATCCCAAATCAGTAGCAGACAAAAGAGTTACATCTAACTAGAAATTCGTTTTCAGTCTCTAGGATCTGGCAAATACTATTATACAAGATAGGTGTGAAGGTTACAACATATTGGTCATGTGCATTCCCTATCACAAAGTGTCATTTCAGAATAAGGATTAAGGGTCATCTAATTTTACTGCCCATTAAGCTTACCCATCCTGATGAAATATCAGAAAAATACATTAACAGAACATTATGGCTTCCAAGCTCCATCCCCAGTTATTCAAATTTCTATTCTGTTCACTTCTAAAAAGTGCTGCAATAACATTCACCAAAAAATGGTACAAATGGGAACAATGTGTTCAATACTAAAATGTTTGACCACTGCTCATTCATGGAAGTAAATACCTTGACGAGAGTTACAGGCTGAATGTGAATGGTAATGTTTATATTGCAGCACATCTCCAGAGTATTAGATTAATGGCACTGTACCAGTTAAAGAACATACTAACATTTTTAATAAGTTTTTTACTTGTTTGATAAACTGAGTGAATAATCGTATTGGCATCTGTCATTGCCAGTCAGAATTGCAGATAACCCAGTCATTTCAAAGGAAAACACTGACATAGAATCAAAGAATCATAGAAACTTTAAGGTTGGAAAAGACCGCTAAGATGATCAAGTCCAACTATCAACCTAACACCACCATGTCTAGTAAATATGATGCTCATTCCCTGGTAGCAGATGCTTACAGCTGTGCTTTTATTAATCTATGGGCCGATGGTGTCACACTTTATTCATAGCTTAATGTTGAATGAGACAGAAATCTACTCATAATGAAATGCTGATGAATTTTAACATGGGTTACGCTCTGAGACCCTTAACATACAGAAAATAAATATTTCAGGCTTTGTTAATGATTGGGTAAGAGAGGCTTCTTATACTCTGTACATTTGTTCACACCTGTGTAAAACACAAGTTTCATGGGCAACCACATACATTTCATCCTGTGCTCAAACAGCTCCTACCACGGAGCATCTAAACAACCTTCTGACACAGTGAAGAAATAAAGCAAACGGTGAGGAAAGACATCATGGGTAAAAGGATCTACGTGTGGATATCTACTTAAAAACTAGCACACAGACATTCTAGTATTTATGTCAAACATCTTTTACACATTTAAATGTCTTTTAAATATCTGTCTCTAAATCTCTTTGTAAGGTTTCAGCTGAGTAATTTTGCTGGCAAGTTCATAGTGCTACACCATGACTCCATCGACTGAAAGATTTAGGGAGATGTTTAATGGAAAAATATCCCCATCAATTATAACTGGAAGTAAATACGCAATGGAAATCATCAAATGGTTATTACTCAATAAACAATTCTCTGTAGTTAGCTACCCCAAATACACTGTAAAATGTGTTTGCTTTTTCCAAATTAACTAGTTTATGCATGCCTGTTTTAACCTATAATACTTTTAACAACTCTCTTTTTAGGTATTTGCTATTAATTATATATAATGTAATGTTAACTGTTCCTCTAAAGCGTAACATCTTTCTGATAACTGCCACTATGGAAACGAAAAACTATTAAACCCAGTAACTGTCTTGAAGACCAAGTATTATTTTGCACAAGTTGCATTTACATGTTTACATAAGTGAGAATCTCCAAATGAGTTTTAACATAGGAATAAAAGCCTACAGATTTCTACCCATCTGTACAAGCAAAAAATTCAGTATACAAATATTTGTGAACAGAGGAAAATGAGATGCTAAAAAAATATTTGTATTTCCCAAAAAATGTTTAAAGAATAGGAGTGGGTGTAGCATATAAGAAAGTCCTTTTTTTTTTATTTTTTTTCTGGTTGGCTGGTATCATTTCAAGCTGCCACCACTACAGCGATGGCTATTGAGCCGCAAAGTCTAGGTTATGTGAAATAATCCCATTTTAAGATTGTCTGCAAAGTAGTACATTGGTATACAGAAAACAAATGGCTTCCTCACACAGTTGTACGTGGGAGTCAAAAGGTGTGTACAAGAGGTTTTCTGCTCATTGAAGGGACCGCTTGGAGCTGAAGTCCTTGTTCTGACGGGCAACGAGAGGCTGTGGACTTCTCCCCAGGTACCGCGGGGAATTCACTCAACTGTACAAGAGGAAATTTAGAGGCAGACAGATTCACAGTCTGAGTCCTCTGTTTTGGGGCAGGGTAGTAACTGGTTCTGGTTTGGGGCCATGAGTAAAGACATAACTCATAAAAATGTAGGAAAAGAAGCTGCCCAGGTCACCAATTTTTTACTTGGGGCAAGTGAAGTTCCTCTTGTCCTTTTCCCAAGGTGAATAAGGAATAACTACTTCTGAAAACTGTCAGGTCTTTTAGCTTTTTTTTTTTTTTTAAAGATGATTTTGAGTTTGAGCCTACAAATTAAGGGTAGTTTCCTGAATTTGTATGGAAGTATTATCACACTAGTATTTCAAATGTTGTCTAAATTACAGCAAGATCTTGAAGTCCTGCAAGCAATAGCTTGAGCACAATAAATAATACAGAAAATTATCCAAGACTCTTAAAAGAGTGATGAAGTGCATCTGGCTGTTCAAACACAACTCTGTCCTTAGTGTTTTTATAATAAAATAATTATATACATGGAGAAGGACACCTACACAGCCGTTTACTTCGCACAATTCCAAACAACCTTAAGAAAAATTATTAACAGGAAAATCTCCAAATGTCAATATTTCCTATTCTGAGAGCTAAATCCTGCACTCTTTAAAGTTAGAGAATTTTTTTTCATTGATATCAGTGGCATCAGGTTTTAGGATAAGTGTAGATTTGTGTGATTTGCTGCATACTCTTCCATGACAGCACAGGGTTGTTTATCTTTTTATCCTGAAATCCCAGGATGTCAGTGTTCATTTTTAAGGTAAATGTGAATCATCTTTCTGTCTCTCTGCCCACGTATATAGATACTCCCTTTCCTGAATTCTCTGTAACACTTAATGTGTTTATTCTTGTAACACTGACGTGGGGTCAGGGAAGTACTGTTAGCCCCAAAAGCACAGATTAAGAGATTCCCAAGGATGCTGAGAGACCTAACGCCTCCTCCAGATCCCTCTTTGTAGGTCTGTGCCTATGAGACTGACAGCAGGTGAATAAGCACGTGTGCAGGGGTCTGAACGTGGACCTCCCAGATCCAGGACTTCATCAGCAGAACATCCTGCCTTCCCTTTACTCCTTAGCCACAACCTCAATAACACCAAGAGAGAGTAGAAGGATTTTCTAGGAATGGAAGAATGCTTCCAGACTTGGCAAGTCACCAATAACTCCTCTCAACAGCAAAAGAAATCCATTTTTCCGATTAGTCTTAACAGTACACAGCTCCGTGACAAAAAACATTACAGAATGATACAATATCTGGCATTCCCTGTCCCATGGTGACAGCATCCTAGAAACTCCTTATGACAAACACTATCTCAAAACGTCTATGTGTATCTATGGGAATCAATGCCCAGTAAACTTCTTTAAGTTTTTTCATGGGAGACTGAGTCAAATTTTCTTCAGGTCTAAAATCCATTTCCACATGGAAAAAAATCCCTGTCACATACTGTAGAATTTTGTAGCCCTATTAAAAGCCAATAAAATTTATACACTTCTGGAAAAAGTCCTTCCCTAACATTTTTCTAAGCAAGGCAAAGTAATGATTCAGCCAAAAAAAGAGCTTATCTCAAAGTGAGAGTAATAAAACAAAAATATTATGTCCCTTTCATCTTTATTTTCTTAAGGCTACTGAAAAATATGAACCTTGCAAGTCGTTTACACTCAACTTCTTTTCAGTGAAACTATCATGTAAAGCAGAAAAATAGTAGAACAGAAAAGGAAAGGAATAAAGTATGGCAGAACTGTGACAGGAAAGCTCTCCAACTCTTGCAGTTTTAGGAACTATTTAATAAATTCTTGTGCTGGGTAAATGAGTAGAAAATGTAGAGACTATTTCTGGATTAATCTTCCATTGAGAATAACCCAGACTAATCTCTCATTGAAGTATTTTGCTTTCACTTTCCCCCTGAACCTCCAGCAAGATTAATGTGTGAATACAGCACATCCGCTTATTTAGCTTCACAATGGCCATACGTGGTGGCAAATTATTAATATTTATAAAGAAACTGTGGTAACAGAAAGCTCTGTGCTGGATTAGCTATCTAGGAACTTGGGGCAGGATGGGGTCCTGTCTCCCAGACTGCGCTGCAGTTTATGGGGGGCAGACAAATCACTGTCCCGTATTCACCGCCCAGGAAAACAGCGCGCAGGGAAAGCACCTCCTTGCTCCTGGGTTTCTAACGACGGCCTCTTAGTCACATTAAGTGTAATGACCAATTTGCCATCAGAAAGATGAAACCTGGGTCACAGCTCTACACTTTGCTCCCCCTGGCTTCAGCGTGACTAAGTGGATGAACTGATTCTGGAGTATTTAAGTCGGATCCTGTGGAACAAGGAAATGTGTGTTGCAAGCAAGGACCTAATTCTGCACTCACTCTGTCTAACTAATTGCACGAAGGGTCATGGCCAGATTAGTTTTCCAACCTAAATTCTTTTATTGCTTGGCAGCAATAAATCTAAAGCAGACACCGGCGTCTATTCTCTAGATATAGATTTATTTTTTGCTTTGCAATTCTCAGGAATCGCTCCTGAAATGGTGAACTTTTCTAAATGTCAGTTAAAAGGTTCACTGATTTCTCTGCTCATTTCCTAAAACTAATGTATGTGCGTGCTCTCTGGGCCCGTTGCTTTCCCTAATCCTGCCTAGCCACTCTGTAAGCAACAGCGTCTTCCACATTTCTGTCCAGTACTATTATCTCCTGTGCTTTCCCCGCTGCCTTTCAAAGATTGATCCCTGACTCCATCAGTAAAAAGTAACTAGTAAACTTTACTGATCATTTAACAGTTGATATAAACTTTTTGTAAATTTTAAAACAAGTCGGTGTTTTCTTTCTCTTTTGTTTATTGAGTATATATGGATTTGAAAATTCCTTACTTTTGAGATTTCAATTTCAGTTTGTCATTTGCTTGCTTTTATCTCCTTTTACTTCTGAAAAACCTCCTGGTTGCCTTCAGTGCTTTGTGTCTCCTTTTTTATTTCCAAAGGCATTTGCATACATCAGTGTCTTCAAGCACAAATGCTTAAGATGTGGCAGAAGAAAGCCTCTATATGCAGGGTCTCAATGATATAAAAAGACAGTATAAATAAACGAAGTACCTTCTTTTCTTTCTCTTTTCCCTTCATTGATGACATGGACATTATGAGAACAGAATTGATTTCTGAGGATATGAGGAGTTTTGTTCCAGTGGCAGGGAGGGAAGACAGCCTGGAAGTTTTGTGTTTCCAGCAGCTCCTGAAAAAAGAGGGTGGAAACCTCTAAAGAAGCTCTCGTGAAAAACTGAAAGGAAAACTACATTCTTATCCATTTTATCCTGACACTTCAATGACACTTGTCCATTATTGAAGGAATCTTTCGTACACTTTTCTTTGGCACCGTGAGTGAATTTGATTCCTACTTCTCCCTTTCTTAGACAGAAGAGGCAGAATCAAAGTTGAGGAATTAAGTGATAAGTGCCTTAAAGTGGAAACGATGCTCTTCCCCTCAACTGGGACTTTTAAAACAAAGCTAGAGAAAATACAGGCCACAGTTACATTGTAAGGAATTAACTGCAGAACATAGTTTAGACAACCTCACAGGCATTCCCCAACTGTGACTGGTGTATCAAAAGATCTTACAAGTTATATGCTTCTGCTTTGTACAAATTTTGTCATGTTTGTCTCTAATCCTGAGGATACTGCAGTGACTTGTCTTCTGAAGCTGCCGTTCTCACCCACGCCGCTGAGTACTCACTTGTGTGAATACTCTTCCATAGGGTCCATAAGAGCCGGCGTAAACCTCTGTTTGTGCTGCTGGCACCCACTGCACCAGTCTCTGGAGGATGTGAGCCTGCTAAACAACAGGTAGAGAGCACAGATTTAATTTTTATGTCTGTGATTGAGCAATCTCACAGAGGTGAATGGCACTTACCCTGTGATTAATATGAATGCATGAACAAAAATACGGATTCTGGAATCTGGCTCTGAGCCTTTTTTTTTTTTTTTTTTTTTTTTTTTGTTAGCTCTAANTAGCCTGAAATTTAATTGTGGCCTTGTTGTTGATATCTGAAAATTTTAGTGTTTTGCCACTTCCTCTATGTATTGTTGAATTTCAGCCAAGTTTCTCTTTGCTCATTTCACATTCCTTCAAAGTCTGCTTCTCTCCAAGGCCAATATATTGGCATCACCACCTTCTCTGCAGGCCTTCATCAGCATGTTAAACTCAATGATAGAAGAGAAGAACAAAGAGTCAATGTGCTAAAAGAAGGCTTTTTGTGATATATGTTCAGAAGGGATCTTTGAAATCTCAATGAGCTAAAATTGCATGCATGAAACAGCCTGCTTTTCTGAGGTCACCAGCAAGGTGAACTATTCTCATCACAACACAATAAAAATGCCATTGTTTTATGTATAGCAATTCTGTAGTACACTCTACTTTGCGGTGAGCAATTTGTCCAAGAATAAAAGGTAAGTGTTCACACTATACTTTTTATATGATCATTCCTGTTTGAGGAATCTTACCAGCCAAACTGAGGTAAAGAAGGTGAATGTGAAGAGAAAAAATAAAAATACAAAAGAACAGAAACCAGCACAATATGGAGGATCGGGGTGGGGTGGGGGGGGTGCAGGGGGCACGGAGTGGGATAACAGAAAACACAGGACTGTAGAAAATTGAATCTAAAAGGACAAATTTTGCTTAACATCATTAAGGGGAACTAAAATAGGTAACACCTGGCATAAAAAGATTTTCAGGTTCTTTAATGGTACCATGCTCTACCAGCAGTGTCCAGCCCATGAGAAAGAAGCCTTTAGCTCAGTTTCACATCCCAAACAGCAGCTGAAGGAAGAGGATGAGAGCTATGACATCACATGCTTTCCCCACACGCTCTCTCAGCTCCAGAGGTTTGTTACTTAAACCCAGGCTCAAGGTAATTTGTATTTAACAGTCAGCCAGGGACCATTGTCCTCCCTGTGTCTTAGCACTTTTTAAACATAGATAAAATTTCTTTGCACGCACAACATCATGTGGCAATCCTACCCCTGGCTTAGCGTTATCGTTCATTAAGAGAAATCACAATGAAATGCAAGAGCTCCACTGCCATTGAGTGTTTTGTTCAGGATTTTGAAATCATCTCTGATATCAAACATTATTTCAAGTATCCTCAAATTCCAGAGTATTCAGTTCCACATCTGTTTTAAGAATAAAAATATGTGTGATCATGCTTCCTACACTGCTTGTAAAACCAAAACCAGACAACTTCTAGATGTAGCATTACCTTTTTTTTTTTTTTAATATGTTCACAGTACATTTAAACACACATCAGAAAGAAAAAATCTACGGTCCCTGTGACACAGTATGATTCTGTGCAGGCTTTAGGTTTCTAGTTTCACATTACTGTAAATTTTGTCTTTTAACAAAACTTGATACTTTTCTCATTTTTCAGAGCCAGAGGAACACTGCGATAAGACCATTAGAGGACACTCACACTCAGCAACTTAATTAGTCTAGATGCAATTTTACGAACAGATTCAAATCCTTGACCACTTAATGATGATTGAGTATTTCATGCCACTTCCCATTAGTGAAAACGGACCCTCTGAGCAAATTGAGCTTACCTCATTGAGCGCTCACCCTCCCCGGGCAGCGTATTGCACGCCGCTGAAGCTGATCTAATGCAGGCCTTATATCACTTCAGTGTCACGCATCCAGCAACCATTCCTGAAGATTCATGAATGGCAAAAAGGCAACTTACATAAAGTGCTTCTTGAAAAACTCTGTCCTCTCTGCAGAGAGAAACAAATCTCTCTAAAGGAGCTTGGTTTTAACTGGAGGGGTTGGGGCCTGATTGCAGCCAGAGAATTACATAAAAAAA
>VXBL01003920.1:1665780-1698816 GCA_013400195.1 Aramus guarauna
CAAAAAAACAAAAAAAAAAAAAAAAAAAAAAAAAAAAAAAAAAAAAAACAAAAACAAAGAGAGAGTAAAGGTACTGACTTCTGAATGCAGCGTCTTCATGTCTCTATTGCAGGGTTTGGACCTTTTGGACTTTCCCACGTATCTTACCAGACGGCAGACTTTTGGCTTGTTCTTACTCAGTGTACAGAAGGGTCAGCCAGAGAGAGCATGAATCTATTGCCATCTCTTAAGATGCCATCTGTGAGGTATTGCTTAAGGCTTGAAACCATGAACTGTCCCTTGCATAGTTATTTTGTATGAGGAAAAACACAGTTTCCAGGAGTAGGCAAACAAAAGAACCATGTGGTAGGTTTTCATAGAACTTCTTCAACACCTTGCTTGGTCTTCTTTTATAAAAGTATTCATAGCTGACACTGTCTTATTTGGATTTTTTAACGCCACTTTAATCTATATGTCACCTTCTCTTTTTATGGAATGAGGTTGTCACCCTAGCTGCATTCCCAAAAGGCCAGTGCTGCAGTAATGCGGTAATGGAGTATTTGCAGGGCTGAGAAACATCAGCCCAAGTGATGTCCCTGCTGAAGGTCTGCAGATCAGCTCTTGCAAACGAGATATATCTGGCAGATCCTGACTAATAGCCAAGTGCAGTTTGAGTACACAAAACAAACAGCGTTTAAAGCTGTGTTTAAAAAAGAGATTTTCTGAATGAAATTAGTAACTCAATTACACATTTTATGAGCTATAACTTGAATGCAGTGTTGGTAGAATAGGGCAGAGTCAGATTTACAGGAGAGGAACAGGCCTTTGGACAAATAAAATTCTAGGGCAAAGCTATCAAAAATAATACGTTTTCAGACACAAAGGCAACTTTTCAGTTTCCTTTGAGCTGCCTCAAAGCAGCTGTTTGCACCCCCTCATCCTTTTCAGCTCAAGGCTTGCACATAAGAAAGGCAAGAACAGACATTTCTCCTTGTTTAGGGTAGATTTCTGTCTCTCATTGCAACCTAACAGCTTTTGTTCTTATAGCCAGAATAATTTTCCTCACACTTTTCATGGTATTCTGTGCTCTAAGGTATAAATTAGGATCTATATTTTTTGCTTATTAAGAAACAGAGCTCACTGCTTGATCACCAGCAGACCAACTGCCAACGAATAAGGAACACCATGGGTTCCAGTGAAAGCTCTGCTCTCCAGACACCTGGGAAGAGTATCAGTCCAAGGAGGGCAATCCCTCTGTTTTCCAGCATTTCCAATGAACCAATAAATTCCAGAAAAATAAAATGTACTACTAATAAGGAGGAGCAAATATTTTGCAAAACAGTGATCTATCTATCTACATGAACTCCCCATGTCTTGCAAGCCACGTATTATGGTTGCCAAGCCAAGCTTTTCATACAAGTCACATTTTCCAGTGCAACAGTGATGAAGAAAGGACTGATGGGTGGAAGCAGGCAAGTTCTTCAAGGCTTTTTATTATTCTTTTTCTTAATTGCATTCTCAAAGTAATTTCAGAGTCAGATAGGCAGCTATCTTTGTGCTATGTACCCGCATAAACTATTTCACACCATTAATACCTGAAGCCAATCTCAACATTAAACAAAGTGCACAGCCTGTTCCACAGCAGTGACATGCACTAACAAAAAAAGTATCATTACAGATTATCCCATGAGGATTTTCTTTCGGGAAAAGAAATAAATCAGTTTTCAAACTCATGATTACCTGACATCTAGTTCTGCCTGCGTTATTTGCGTGTGAACAACCAGATGCACTAAACACACATAAAAACACACACACAGTGCCAGGCTGAAGTGTGGTGGGATATTGATAAAGTATAAGATATGATAGTTATTTAAATCACTACAAGGAATTTTGTCTCCCTTTGCAAAACAGCTGTAACATAAATATATCAAGAAGAATTGACAGTTCTATCTAGGTAAAGGACATGAAAATTTTAAACTTCTTATTTCTTTCCAATGATCCAACCTAGAAATGTGCTGAATGGACTGGTCTCTGGGTTTTTATAATTATTTAATACTTCTCTTGACCTGTCGTACACATTAAAAAACAAGCTACAATTGGAAACCCTGTGGAAGGTCCTAGTATTCAGTGGAGGTGTCATGGTTGGACCCAGGAGGCAGCTAAACCAACCACACAGCCGTTTGCTCATATCCCTTTGGCCAGTTTGGGTCAGCTGTCCTGGCTGTGTCCCCTCCCAGCTTCCTGGGCATCCCTCGCCTTCTCCTTGGCAAGGCAGGATGAGAAGCTGAAAAGTCCTTGACTGCTTGGCAACAACTAAAACATCAGTGTGTTATCAACATTATTCTCACCTTAAATCCAAAACACAGCACTATGCCAGCTGCTAGTAAGAAAATTAACTCTATCCCAGCTGAAACAGGAGATTGATGATATTTGCTCAGTTACTTTCAGAAACTTGTTTTCCAGGTTCACACTCTGAAAGAGTCCACTAGAGCTAACCTGCATTATCTGGGTATTTCAAAACATGGTAGAACTTCAAGGTGAATCAGATTTATTGGTTTATTACTTTTTATATATTTTTTTTTAAAAGTCTACCAGTTTAGCCAAATTTACTAAGGAAAGTAAAGCCATTGTTAAATTTAATTCAAAAAGTGACAGAAGGAAAAGATGTCTCCAATAGAATCCTACAGGCTTTGCAAAAGCAAGTGAATAGCTAGAGGAGAAAGATCCTACAACTGCCCTGGCAGAGAAAAGCCCATAGAAAAAACTGACATAATATTAGATGCTGGAGAATCAATATAGCAGGAAACACACCTGAATGCCTGAACTGTGTGGAAAACTTCAGCTAAAGTTTGCAGCCAACAAGGCAGGTTGCAGACCCTCATGAACACCAGAGAAAAATGTCTTCTGTTTCCAGGACTATTGTACATCTGACACGTAGAACCATCTCACCTATAGATTTCATGTTAAGACCATATAGCAGGACTAATCAGAAAATCCACTCATTTAAGGTTTTCTTTGACTCCACCTAGTTACCAGGCGTTTGGTGTTTTCCACAAACCTAATGAGCATCCTGTATTTCTTACCTTTCTCTGGTATCTGCAAACCACTGCAGTTCTCAGCCATGGACATGGAAGCCCTGAAGTGCAGAACTCCAAAAAATAACCCTGCAGAAATGAACTCACATATCCGTGTAAACAATTAGTAGCCCTATCAGAAAGCATTGCATTATTCCTTGGCACTTTGACCTCCAACAAGCCAAGAAAAGTTCCACTAAAAACAATATACCATCTCTGATAACCTTCACAGCTGGCTGTGATACCATATTAACCATCAAACTCTCATTTTCTCTACCTTTTATTCCTACAGATTATAAACACAAACAGAGGTGAGGAAACTGCAATGTGTGACAAAATGTTGACTCATTGGCTGCACATTTTGGAATATAAAATATTATGCTCTTTCTTTTTCTGCTTGTCTCTTTTTCTCTGATTTTTACTGTCATGAAGTCAATTCCCGTAGTAATGCTCAGGGCAGAGTGTATCATTGCAAGGCCCAGATGGTTAGCTATGGAAAACTATCCTCCATCTGGTTCCTTAGTAATATCCTTAAGCGAATAAGCTTGCAGCTCTGAAACCGTGTTAGGTTTTCCGTGCAGCTACTGTCTGTAGCAATACAGGCTCTGCGTCTAGCTTCATTTTTAATTTAGTGGGAAGAGCAGGGTTATGATGAAGCAGAGTCCTGAATTAATATCAAATTCACTTGGGAACAGGAAAAAAGTTATCCTGAAAAAATATTTCTAACAGGTGCATTGGGTTTTATAATCAATTTAAGTCTTTTGATTTTTCACACCATTCTGTATTTCTTGTTTTCTTTTCCAAAACAAAGGTAGATACTTATTACCTTTACCTGTGTGCTCTTATTTTGAGAATACGGACTATTTTAAATGTGAAGATGCTACTACCTAATGAAAAATATGATGTGAAAATCTTTTTTTGTAGTTTGAAGAGGTGAAGTGATGTCAAGAATAAAGTGAAATCAGGGGCAAAACTAACTTCCAACTAGCAATTGGAAAGTCTCTCCATGCAGCTGAGACAACCTGGATGGTAATATGTGTACAGATGGGATGTTTGGACTCCAGAGCAGGCAAACTCCAATAGAAAATAGAAGAATATTTTTAAGAAGTCCCAGAATAAAACCAAAACTAGCTTTTTTGCTATCGTGCTGCCCAACTCTTCAAGAAGTTTTTCCAGCTCCAATGAGCCTGGATCTTTCCCCAGGCTGCAACAAGGTTTAGATCAGGCCACCACTTGTACTTAGAGAAAAAAAATATTAAAGGCACTGGAAATTCATTTAGAATGATGCTGTGAGAGAATTTGATTCTTTGAGGAAGGCAACTCCCTTTATCTGCAAGTGTTCTTAATGTCAATAGTTAGGAAATAGAACTGCTTTGCTCTGTTACCAGAGATGATTGCATTAAACCACCTATTTGCAAATACTCTGTAAATTTTTAAAGCCCAACAACTAGTTCTCATAATTCTTGTTCATGAATGCAATAGTCCTTTGGAGAACCAGCAAATGAAAATATTTCTGATTTGTTTAATAGGATAAGAGCACTTCTAAATGGCTGCTGGTTTTTTTAGTAACTTTACATTTTCTTTGGACAACTGAGGACTGTAATGCTGTGAAAAATATTCATTTCTTGCAGTATTGTCATATTTTTGCAGGAGGAAAAGGAATTGCAATTGTCTCTCTTAACTATTTAAAATGAAGTATGTATCTCTCTGTGAAGGTAGTTCAAACCTGTGAGGGGAAGGTGTGAAAGAAGCAGAGCAGCTTGTCTGCTCAAGTGCAGGAATGGCTCACGCCAGCCCCTCGTGGGACTGCAGTGCTCCGCTGCTCCAGGATGGGCACCTGGCACCTCCACGAACAATTTAGTCCAGGATTAACCCGAATTTTACGCCTCTTCCTCCTTTGCTCTGTTTCTGAGAGGAAGAGGTGGTGTTGTCCACTTGCTGAGACCACTAAAGGCTGAGTGTGCTTTTCCTTTGTCTTGCTGCAGCCGTGCCCCACAGGCTAACGGGAAATGGAAGGTATTTTCTGCCTGCATGGGGCAGGCACGGGTGGTCCTCGCAGCCCAGTTGTCTCCACCAGTTCTCGACTGCTTCATGCCATCGGGGTGAAGATGAGCAGCCTGACTGCAGTGCCAAGACCAGCTGGGAGGCAAGGACTGCCGGTGCTTCCCCCCGGGGTGATATTATTATCTGCAAACAATATAACCCCCATCACTACTGGAGCAGAGCTGGACAATTTGCAATCTAGAGATGTTTTTGGCTGAGACAAGATAACTGTGGAGAACCGCCATTTCTTGGCCAGCCTGCTGCCTGCTGCTCCCAGCTGCCTTTGGACAGAATAGTGCTGAGTTGGTCGGTTTTGCTGGGCTGAAGCCTGAGCTTCAAGCCAGAGTCAAATGCAAAAGTAGGCAAAAGCATGAGCAGCCAGCAGCAGGACATGCTGTCTGGTCTCAGACTTTGCCCAACGCTCTGATGGTGGTATGGAGCATCCACAAGCGAATTGTTTTTTTGTAAGTTCCTGAAAAAAACAAGAAAACAGGTAATAAAGGGAAAATCAACATTTTAAACTGTTTTATAACTCAAACTAAACAGAATTTTTCAGGATTTAAAAAAAAAAAAAAAAAAAAAAAAAATTTTTTTTAAATTTTTCGAATTAAAAAAAAAAAAAAAAAAAAAAAAAGATTCTTTTTGCTCAAGACCCTTCTCCCAGCCAAATACTAGAAGGGCGATGCACAAGGAAGTGCTGCTGCTTCTCAAAGGAGGAATGCAACAACATCCTAAACATAAATTGAATAGACTGATAGTAGGTGACAAAGTTCTTCTATAATAACAGTCAGGGATAAAAAAATGGCCATATAAAATTAATATCAGAATGCAAATAAATATGTAATGATTTCATGGGAGATGACACACTAAATCTACACGGCCAGTGTGCTGAGGATGCAGTTTGAACAGACAGCTCAGGGGTGCAATACTGAACATAACAAAGGAATAAGAAAAAGAAAGGAAATTAAAGAACAAACAGAATAAAAAAAGCCCTGTGTAACTGCTTCACGTTCATGACCAAAGGAACAAAACAGATGAGAGGAAAGATTCACAGTGAATAAACAAATTCCTCCAAGCTCTTCACAGGGACCAACTCAAGAAAGAGTGTAATAACAAGGAAATATTCATGAGCTTTCCCCAAGGGCAAAGCACATGGGGGAAGGGAAATTAAGGTCTTAAAGAAATACATTGAAGTATTTCACTTTACAGAAAATTAAGTGAAAAACACCATTCTTAGAGCTAAAGATTTATTATTTATAGCTACTTTCCCCACTGCACATTTCTAACCAGGAGGGAATTCTTCAGAGGCTGGGTTTTGTTTCCTTCTCTGTTTTTGTTGTAGAATAGATTTGATGGAGATCCCCAGGTCCTTCCTGCCTGTGGTGATGTCAATCAGCCCAGTTCCTTTGGTGTGAATGGATACGGGCTCTTTACTCCACCTCAGGAATCTGCCCACTGTCACCTCATGCTGAAAGAGATTTATTATTACTTTATTACTGTTTCTCCAAACATCCCTTTACAAAAGCCACAAAAGATCTATCTCTCTAGGTTTTGTATGTTCTTTGCACAATAATTTGCATAGCAGAAGTGAAGATTTTTTTGCCACATTTCCTTTTTAATGCATCTGTCAAAGAAAAACAGGAGAGATTAAGATTTGTAAATACTTCTTACAAATACTAAGGGGATGTGAGTGATGGTAGATGTGCAGAGTGTTACTGGTAAAGATAACTTCTAAAATGAGTCACATCTGACATAGTACTCTATGGAATGTAAGGTCCCTACTGCCTTGAGAAGAAAATTCCCATGTGATAGCATATTTCTTTCTTCACCTTATTCTTGCTGATAGTCACGATGACAGACTTGTGAGTTCTGGAGCCTGCAAGGAGACTTACAAGGCGTAGAAGATATATTAAAGACTTGCAGTTATAGTGTTCTTACTCCAAGATTTCAAATGCCGACTCTGGACCAAAGTGGATGTTGTGTGATGTCTGGCTGAGCTGTTGCATTAAAAGAACTTCGCCTAGAGAATATAATCTGGGATATTCAGTTAAACAAACATTTCTCTTCCGTGTGGACAGCCACCTGAAAAAAACGTAAAAGAGTATGAAAAGGTGCCAAAAGGGCAAAGTCCTCAACGGCTTTTCATCTCCTGCTCTGGGTATTACACCAACACCAGTTACTGGTGTCCGGATTTTCTTCTCTTTGCAATTCCTCCCACTCCCCTGCAATTAAATACAACAGGATTTTCTTTAAAGAGCAAAATACCATCAGTTGCATTTTGGATTTTTGCTTTTTTTCTGCTTTTGTTTTTTAAGTAGCTGACAAACCGTATCTGTGCATGGCTGATCTTTCAAGGCTTCTACTTTGTTTGAATTTCAAGGAAAGTGGAAAAGTAATGGGGAAGCTTGAAGGACAGTAGCTTCTGGCATATGTTTCTCTTTCACATTTTGTAAATCTAATGGTGCATACCATCCTAAGCTATGAGAGATGCCTTAGACTGTCATCTGAACTGTCAAAAACATGCGGCAGTTTCATTTATTCTGAAGCAACTTTGACCACTTTAGCCAAATTTCATTAGGATAAACTTGCAGATGTTGCGGCTGATGTGCGTTTCAGCTCCCAGCATTTTGTGTTGGAGGGACAGATGCTCGTCTAACTGTACAGGTCAAGCAAAGAGCAGTGTGATCACACAACGTGAAAACCACTGAATACCATTAGCAGATGACCCTGAGCAAGTTTCAGGGAGCAGAAGTATCAAATATGCAACTGAAAAAAACCAAAGAAAAATATTTTTAAAAGTATGTTAAAATAGTAAATTCACTTAGTGAGGCACGGAACAGAAATCTTAGGCATGAGTTGGACTGTCAGCTTCCCCGCATCTTGCTGATGGAGCTGAGTAAAGTGCCTGACCTGCATCTACTTCTGCTGGGAACGAAGCCATTTCAGATTTAAATGAAAAAACAGTCTTAAATGATACAAGAGATTTCAGTAAGCAACCTGAGAGGTGTTGCCAGTGCTCAGAGGCTCTTAGTAATATGGGCTCTCTATCCTTTCCTGAGAACTCTAAATACAGATTACTTTCAGTCATTTTCTGTATGTGGTTTTATGTATTCATAAAACTCAGGGCTTGCGTAGGATTCCCTGTCATGGTCCATAATGGGACACATACAGAAGTTTCAGGCTGAAAACACTGTGGAGTTCAAAATATATGATGTTTTATTAGACAACCAATGTACTGCAAAGAAGCAAGCCAGACACGGTAGGCTACTTAGAGGTTATTTCGTGTAATATACTTAGTCTCTTTCTATTTTTAAGTCCACACTTCAGCTTCTTGCAGCTGCAAGATGTGTCTTAAATGGAAGAATAAATAAATCCCAAAGAACAGAACACATAACAGTGTATTAGCATAGCTTCCTTTGTGCTTCTTACTCCAGATGCACTAAAGAACGGCAAACCCTTTCAAGTGCTTCACAGAGGCTGCATCAGTGAAACTTTTTATTATCACAGTAGCTAAGGCTTCATCTGCATTGGGGAAAAACGCATGCCAAGCTGGGATGTGAATTTCTGTCATATTGGCTATGCTCTTTACCTCCCTCTGTGGATATCCAAGTGCTACTGAGGGCAGATTTGACATCCATTCCTTTTGGCAGCCTGTGCCTTCCACCTCCCCCTCTCCTGACCACCCAGCTCCTCCCGACATCTCCCCTTCAGGCATCCTGGTCCAATTGTTTGTGACACTGTGGGGAGAGCTGATCCGCAATAATAATAATAATAGCCATTTTTGACTAGGTTATTTTAAACCTGTACCAATCCCTTGAGGTTGTTCAAGGCATGGATGCAAAAATATCTGCTAACACAGCTGAGGAATAGTGGACAGAGAAGGAAGAGAAATAGGCAGCCAGCATTTGCAAGCAACTACTCACCCTGCTCGACAGGGTTAGGGATTTACACCAAACTAACAAAAAATCCCCACCACCCAAAGCAAAACAATTCTTTCTGTTTATTTAGAGATTGAAACTGGCTCACCAGGTGAAACAAGACCCAGTCCTGGTCGAAGATAAAAGGTGGGAGCGTGCAAACAGGCATGGAGGGCGGAAGGGACACAGGAGGAGTGGCACCATCTCTCGTGGTGGCTGCTTGCAAATTGATTTTCCTCAGCCATGGCTGAAAAATGCACCATTTGCTATACGTTCCAATGAGTGTCAACAATTTGTTAAGCAAGTGCTGGTCCAGGGAAACAAGGTGTTTCTGTGATTTCCCTCTTAAGCTCCCAGTTTAGGACTACTGACATATTTTGTTTTTCAGAAATCTGCTAGGAAGTTGATGTGAATTCCACTAGGACTCTCTGTGAGGTCCCTCTCTTGGAGTTCTGGACACTGACAGAAGTTAAATGATTTCTGAAAGCAAAAGGTTATTCTATTTTGCATTTTTCCTGTTAAAAATTCATAGAATCCGGTATAATTTTTACCTACTGTTTTTGACCAATTGACACTTGATATGTGAACAATCCACAACATGCATTGCCATTGCGCTGGAGCAGAGACATACATAGCAACACCAGAGTCAGAAGTGAGTGAATATTTTGATATAAATATTTGGTATAAGAAGGCCACTGGAAAAAAAAGAAAAAAACCAAACCAAAACAACAACAACAACAACAACAACAACAAAACAAAAACAAAAAAAACAAACAAAAAAAACCAAAAAAACACAAAACCCCGAAACTTTTCCCACATAATTTAGAAAAACAGTAAGCATTGTGCATATATCAACATGAAACCTTTATGTTTTTCAATTAAAATTACTTTTCAAAATATTAGTTTCCTTGAGCAAAAAAATTGCAAAAAACTTAGACACAGAAAATGAGAAAGAAGTACTTGAGTTATCCACATTTTTTCTGGACCAAAAGAACAAGATTAGAAATTGCAGAATTGCTAGTGAAACACAAATTCTGAGTCCTTCCCAGCTTTAATGACACGGCACGGGATGACTCTGGCACTGCACAATGTTATTTGAAAGGGAGAATACCGCTGGCAGTAGCACAAGAGACTTTCGCTGTTGTCAGTCATCAGAAAGCAGATGGCACGTCTTGGCTGAGTGGGTTCTCAGGCACCTTATTTCAGCAACCACTTCAGTGTTCCTGACAGCACACTCAGATGTGAAACGCGCTACCTAGACACGGGCTGCGGTGACTCAAGTGCAATGACTTCCCAATCACAGCGAGATTAGCAGGAAATGAGAGCACAGGAGTTCTGTCTGTCCTCTACATGGAGTAACTTTCCTCTTGTCTCAGGTTTAGATAGTTACTTGCAAACTCTGGATAGTTACCTGCAAACCCTGGAGGTATTTAAAAGAAGGATAGATGAGGTACTTGAGGACATGGTTTAGTGGTGGGATGGCAAGGTTAGGTCAGCGGTTGGACTTGATGATCTTAAAGGTCTTTTCCAACCTAGATGATTCTATGATTCTCTTTAGGGTAATAGATCATTTGGTTCTACTGTGATTATTTAGCATAAAAATCACAGATTTATTGTTATTGTTAGTAGTTGGAGTAATCGTCATCATCTAAGACTGACAAAACTAGTCCAGGAAAACAATGAACGTGGTTTTCACTTGTCACGTCAGCTTAATAACTGCTGCCTCATGACAAAATACAGACTTTGTGCAGGAAAAAAGTTCTGGAAGCCTTCTGCTGCATACATCATGACCCTGTTACCTAAGTGTCTTTAGGATGCCTCACTGCAGAGGACCACTTTGACAGTCATTCAGAGTTTGTGATAGAAATTGCCACCAGTCAGTCCAAATGGTAATTTAGGCACAGGGGTGTGATATTAACCACACTTTTACCTTGAGTCTGGTTTAAAAAGGAAATTTTACTGTGATAGCTTCTGGGATTCCTGTAGCCTTAAAACCTGTCTGATTACTTTTTTTTTTGGCTTCTAAGAGGTAAATCTGAAGCTCTGAAGATGTCTGGGATGCCCTTGCACTGGGCATGGCATCAGCACATAGGAAGAAGGGCAGTAAGGGTGAGTCCTGGGAGACTTGCTGGGCTTGGAGCTTTCCTTTCGAGAGGAATACAGTAAAGCCCCATGGAAGCCAGTCCCTTGCTGTTTTTGAAAATGCCAATATCTATTTGCTTGGCACTTTAGCCATTGTAAAAAAATTGGCCCTAGAAGACTCACCTACCATCATACACTGTGTGACACATCCAGGAACCGAGCTCCAATTTTTTCAACATCAGGCCAGTGCCCACAGCACAAAGCATCCATCCTCATTCTGTTAGTCTGAAACAAAAAGTTATTCTGGATGTCATCTTACTCAGTAGGGGTCTGGCTAATACAGACATTAATAAGGGGTGCAAACAGGCATTAGAAAAGCAAGTTCCATGTATGGGCATTATGTACTGTATTAAAGTTTGAGAGTAAATATCCAAAATACTATATGTAGTCAGGGGTAAAAAAAAGCCACAGGACTCACTCTATAACTCCAGAAAATAACAGGCTACATAATTTTAAAATGGATCGATTCTCCTTGCCCATGAGCATATGTTAGTTCTTGTGAGTCTAGCACAAGTCATGCATGCAAACTAGGAGATAAAGAGATCTCGTAGCACTTATATGAATACGATAGGAGACTTTGGGGGTTTGTTTGAGCTAAATAAGGCATAAACTGATATGCATTGGTAGAGTCCAGACATCTGAATATTTAATAAAGCCCTGGTATCCCAGTCATTCGTGCAGAGGTGTTACTTTATTTTATCCACCATATAGCAACTGAAAGAATGATATTGAACAGGGTGAGGCCATGAGCTTACATTCAGTGTCTAAGCTGAAGAGCAAGCTGTAAGTATATAAAACATCTGTAGATCAATTAAAAACCTCAGTAGATAGCCAGTAAATCACTTTACTGTGAATATTTATCACTGCATTGGATCTAAACCCATTAATTCTCTTTTGTCTCTATTGCCACAACCAAACTGCAGATATAAAATGATAATTTGTGCAAATGGGCATCATTGCCATGGGACAATTAAATTACTCTGGCAGTACCATCTGAAAAGTCATAGGCACATCATAGTTATGTGTTGCACATGTATGTTATAATTGTTGGGTTTAGGGATAGCAGTGGGTACCCCGCTAAAGGGAAAGGGAAAGAACGAAATGCTCTGCAAGCTGACTGTGGAGCAGAAACCGCTGCTGCGTTTCATCAGTCTGCCACCTAAACCAACACTAGTCTATAACAAAAAAGGACAGATATGCTCACAGTTAAGTCTTTTTACTAGGCTGATCTGAGGAAGATTGAGACAGACAAGGGTACGAAGAGTTCACAGGCTAATTTTACAGGTTGCAGCCACTGCAACAGTCTTATTAGGCAAGGTTGCACAGGAAAGAGAAAGGCAATAAATCTATATGAGGGTTTTTTGCCCAAAAGAAAGTACTGTCATGGAACAGAAGTGCAAGAAGAAGGTCCTAGGGAAAAATAATACAGATACATCTTTCACTATGCATTCAGTTAAAATGAAATTTATATAAACAACAAGTCTCAACTATTAATGTGGCTGACCATCTGCCCACACCTGCTTCAAACAATTGTTAACTCCATGACCCCAGAGGGTGCGGAAAAGTACACAAGACCAAAATTAGATGCCTTGAGCCTTTTTTCTTTCTTGCAGAACTGCTATAGATGATTTATTATTATTATTAGCAAATGGATATTTGCCATCCATTTTGAAATTAAAAATCCCTTGGAGGCTCTGCAGCCCCCTCCATTACATTACCAGTGTGTGCAGGTCACAAAGGTACAGCTGGGAAAAGATACGGGCTCCATCAGTCAAAAATTCTGTTTTCTTCCCAAGTGCTAAAAAGTCTTTAAGTGTGTAATTTGAATCATCCTTAAATTCCCCAGCATATTTAAGCACCGTGCTAATAGGATAGAAAAGTATTAAAGCATACACTTTAATCCCAACGCTCTTACGCTTGGGTCTTTCAGTGGCAGCCAGGGCTTGGAGCAAGAGAGAAGTGATAAGCTCAGACTCCGTTCGTGAGTGGTGAGGAAGGATGAGCATCTTCCTTGGAGAGAGTCACGACTGAGATTTCAAAGCAACATTCCCCACTCCGTCGCTCCAATTTCACTTTAATGTCTTCAATTTCTACGGGGTTAGTTTAAGTAGGCACAAGATCTGGTCTCTTGTCTTAGCCTGGATAAACGGGGGAGACAGGCTGCTTCTGAGTGTGTCATACCCCAGGGCTAACCTCGCTCTTCTGTGAAGCCACTGACAGAAACGAAGGGTATTAATGGTGCCTAGGAGAAATGGGAGAAAACTGAATCTGAAGAGAAGAAAATGGGTGGGTGGATTGACTCAGCTAAACCATATTCAAGTTCAGTATCCTGAGCCCCTCTCTTACGAAAGTATGTGCCCTTCTGATTACCCCACCGGTATGCGGTGACAGTCCTCGTACAGGTAAGGTGTGTTGTACCTTCGTGTTAGGAAATCGGGATGTCTACCCAAAGGGTTCCTAAAACTCTTCAGAGTTCTGATCCCGTGTGTGAGCCATGTCTACAAAGTAACCAAAGACTTGTTTACATACAAACATATATTTCATAGCTGGAATTAAAAATGGATTTTAAGACAGCTACAGAAACACTTTCTCTGACAGTCACGGGAGTACAAACACCCTTTCCCGGGTTTCCAGAAAAGCAGACATTACGAGAGGGACTTTGTGTGGTTCAGAGATGAAATTTGCAGCATGCCAGGCTGAGGGCTCATTTCTCCTCTTACTCTGAATGCCAGCTCCAGCCTTCTGTTGTGGTTACCTGGTGGGGATTTGCCCTAAAGCACCGCATGCAGCTATTACTCTCTGCAAAACAGATCAGCTCCTCTCCTTCAGATACCTTTGTAACTGGCCCAGGGGGGCAGAATCATAAAACTTGCATAACTTGGGTATTTCCCACCAGGCAGCCATAGATCAACCAGACAGTATATCTAAGGGGCTGCTAATTGAGAGGACAAATCCTTGGTTGGGATTAATTAGTACACCTCAGCCTGCAACGACTCAGGTCCCATCAGCAGGGAACATGAACATGTACATGCCTCATAATTTTATTCAGACAGCTTTGTTCCTTACAGTACTTGACAAACCTTAAATAATTAGGGTAAACTACATTTACCTGATAGAACTTGTTAAATCTTAAATAATTAGGAGGAAGAAACACAGAACAATTTTTTTTTTTTTTTTTTGCAGGCTGTTGGTTCCAATTGTACCCTACATGCACATTTTTGTCAGTATATTAAATGTGACCAAAGAAAAGCCCATGGCAATGTACATGTTTCTACCTTCAAAAAGACATTGAGCCCAGACAACGGGTCTTCAGAGCTTGAGGGATTTAAACACAATCTATTCTACCCAACTTTTAATGGATGTATATGCCACAACTCAGTCTAGTTTAAAATAAAAGCTTTAAAGAAGCTCAGCTAAGGAAGGACTTAGTTGAAGGACTTTTCTAGCTTGGTCAGAACAAAGTATGGCCTATTCTTTCTCCAGTGGGTTTTGGGGTTTTTTTGGGTTTTGAGGTTTTTTTTGTTTTGTTTTGTTTTGTTTTGTTTTTTTAAGCCCATGAAATTTTGTGCATCTATCTTTTTCCCCAGAGGAAATACTTCATTGTTTCATTTTCTAACAAACAACAGCTGAGCTGCTGTGTACAGGAACCTTAGTATGATAAACCCGTTCACATCAAGAGTGGAGGAAAAGAAATTGTATTAAAGAACAGACTGTGGATGCACTTTTTCAAAGACTGTTTGCAAATAATAACTTACAAATGTGTTTTAAAGACAATAAAGGAAGACAAATCCTTTTTCCAGTTCCCTTACCCTTCAATAAAATATTTTAAAAATAAGGAGAAAAGGCATATGATAGGCAGCACAGGCACAGTACTAAAAATGAAATAAAAAGGTTTCTCTTCACATGTAAAACAAAAGTAAAGTGAGCAGCCCTGATCTTCAAAGAGGATGAATTCCACTATTCACATGTCAGCAAACTTCAAAAGATTTGAGCACGTTAAAAGCAAATTAAGAAAATGGAAGACACCAGCCACAATGAAGTGTGAGCAGCAGGCTGGAAGGGAGACTTCATTTCAGTTGATGTTTGCTCATTAAATGGACAATAAAGTAAAATTCCTTCTCAAAGCACACACCCCAGTAATGGCTCTGTGCCACACAGGAATTGCAAGGTCTGGGTGCCAGCGATGTTTCTTACCTCCCGAGAGGCAGCAAGGAATTTGCTCCGTGGATGCTGTATGAAGCTGAGCCGCAGAATTGCATCGACTCCCACAGATCCTGAAACCACCCTCTCGGCTCCTCCTCTGTCTCACGACTTTTAAGGTCTAAAGCCTAACACATTGAGTGTGAAATATTAAGGTGCCAGTTGTGAATCTACCTATGTAGCTAAGTAGGGGAATAAAGGAACAGAAATCTCCATGAGAGATAATTTGTCTGAACCTCTGCCTCCTCTCGGAGGGGCAGGGAGATGGTGAAGCTTGGCTGGGGAAGAGAAGCTGGGGTTCCCCAGGGAATAACTGAATAACTGAGAAGTGGCTATAATTCAATCTCTGCTCTGCTTCTGGGGAAAAGCAAACACACGCTGCCCTTTACTCACAGCCGGATGCAGACTGCCTGTCAATGCAGAGCCCTGGGAGAACGGTCTGGGTACAGACTAACGAGCAAGTGTGAGATCTAGGGCTTCATAAGACTGATGACATAAATACTTACATGAAGCACATCTTATCCAAAGGTAATTAACTGATAGGGAACACCATAAGCGAATGTATCCTCTGCCTGATCTAATTGAATATAAAGGATGGGTATGGGTGTGTGCATGTGTGTGTGAGTGGGTGGGTGAAGGAGAGGATGGGTGTGCATACAAATGTATCCAAAGATTCACACGTATCCAAAATTCGGGGTTGTTTCACTCTGCTATTACCAGTTGTACAGTAGAACGACCACACAGTCAGCAAAATCAATGCAATCAGGTAGGCAGTGAGATCTGATCATCGGGCAATTCTGAGTAAAGATTACCCACAGCAGCATACAGGGCCGCTGCGCGACCAGGCAAAACCCAAAGTGTCAGTAAAAAATGCCCAGAGAAGCATTACAGGCTTCCCAACAAGGCATCAACAGCAGAGGATGAACAAGAAAGAAAAAAATTAGTTGTACACTTTAAACAGAAGTTGAAAAGTGCTGTTTAAATTTCCATCAGTAACACAAACAGAAGATTCATGCAAGCTTTGTGTTGTCATTAATATTTCTTTTAAATTTGTAGCAGTTGTAAATGGTAATAACCATCGCATTCTTTTTGCCACCTACCAGTTCTGTCCTTGTTTGCCATTGATGCACAACAAATATATTTTCATAACAATTAATTTCAAGACATCAGTCAGTTTCCTCATCAGATATTTTGAAACTAGTGGTTTTGGCAATAATGACCTGAAGAATTTATATTCTGAAGTGCAAGCTCCCCTGCAAGGATCATTAGAAAGATCTATTATCTTGCAACTGCTGCTTATAGAAACTTAATGCACAAATGTGTGAATCTACTTCAATTTGATGAAGCAACCAACAGCTTAATTGTTTAGCTAAATTATTTTCTCTCCTCCCTGTTCTCACTAAGTGTACACCAAGAACAAAATTTAAGAAGACAAATACTCAGTGATAACCTTGGGGCAAGAACTTTTTACACTTCTTCTTCCAGTCCAAGGGAATACAAAGAGACCCAAAACTGAAAACTGTGTCTCAGATTGTAACCAAAATTTTCCAAAGTAATTTTGGAAATTTCTTATGAGGAAGTTCTTGAACCATCACCAGTGACTGCTGAATTAATTCTGCTGTCTATAAAGCTCATTTGTACCACAATCATTAAACCACTTTTACTGAAACAAGAGATAAAACCTTCAGCCATACTCCAAGAGAGTGAAGTGTTTAAAGGTAGTAGCCATCTTCTTTTGCTAAAAAAAGTTCAAACTGAAACTAGAAGAAAACCAAATCAAGAAAAAACTCCCGAAGTTTGAGAATTATAATTGAAAAAATGACCAAAAAAAACCCAAGGGTGCAAAGAACTTCCCCAATGTGCAAAAAGCAGCTGCCCAACGATTTAACATTCTTAACATGCCACCTTTTGCCTCTAGTTTTAAAAACAAACAAACAAAAACCCCACCCCCAAAAAATCCTATTTTAAATAAACTGTAGATTTTTGAAGTCATATAGCCCATGGGAAATTTCTGATGGCAAGACTTGAAGGGCCTGAAAAAAGATGATGTGCTGAAGGTGGCCTGAAGATTTGCAAGTGGAAAAAGACTTACTGGCATCTGCCTCAGCAGGCTGTGACACCTCTCTTTCCCCTGGTGCACTACTTCAGTTGTGAAATGGACATGAAATAGTATTTTGTCCTGCCATGTGGTGAACACAATGTAATCTGGTGAGAGGCAGGACTCATAAGTCTCGTTAAATTTCTAAATGGGATAGTGTAAGTGCAGAGGTCGTCTTTATTTGCAGAAATATATAAACTCTGGGTGTTTTTGTTGAAAATCTGTGAGTCAGTTACAAAGAGGTAAATGTTACCATTACCAGTTAATTAACTTTGATTCTTCATTATTATTATTGATATAGATCACTATATAGATATAGATGATATTTGTTCTCTCATAAACATTGACTGACATGTCTCAAGAGATGAGGTTGACGAGAGGATGGGAGAGTCACAATTAGTGTTAATTAACCCCACAGAATGTCAACTGCTGGATGGCTACTGCCTTGACATGATGAAAGGCAGCTTAGATTGTGTACGTGGTATTTCTCCCAAACACAACTTGAGCCCAGAGCCACCACAGCACAGATCTTCAACATGCTGGCAAAGCCAAGGGTTCAGACATTAAAGGTGTATGAGAACAATAAACAACTGTCAAAAAACCATAGTCTTTAAAAATGTGTTAAAACTAATGTAGCGATGGAGCATTGTGTCGTGTGGGAAGAACACAGAAATGCAAAAACAAGTGCTAAAAAGAAGCTGTAAATCACCGGGGGACCAGTGACCTGTCACAGATCTAATTTGCAGTACCATATCCCCAATCTTACTTGCAATTGTAGATTAAAGTCAGAGGATTTCGGTCACTTACAGATACACATAGTAACATTGAAAGTCAGCAAGGTTGAAGAGGAAGGGTGGTTTTCTACTTGACAAAAGCACTAGAATAAAGTTCAAGAGCTCTACGATAAATTCCCATTTCTGCTGTTAGCTCCCTGTGTGAGTCACTGAAGACTAGTGTAGCACTTTGACTCTCTTCTCTATGTATACTAGATGTTTTCCAGTACAGACACTATGCTTATACACAAAGCCTTAGCTTCATTTAAGGATACAGCTCTATTAACAAATATGTAGAAAAAGATTTTTGATTTTTAAACACTATTTTTATAGTCTTTTGTACGTTTCCCATTTGCTTAAAAAAATCACTTAAAATGAAAATGAAACCCTAGCAAGACCACCCCAAATGATCACACAGTAAATACCCATGGCAAACATTCAGGGTTTCCCACTTTTGGCACTTCTCCTGCTGAGATTGGCTTGCCCCGTCTTTGCTGGTTCCACTCCTGTTTTATTTAAATGGAAATCTAACCACTGCACCCTGCTTTCAGTTCTCCTTTCTCTACCTCCACTCAACTCCTCAAAACCATTGTTTTCAGCTACCAGGCAAAAGCCTCTATGAACAAAATCCTTCAGCCTCCCTGAGGTTCCTTGGTATTTTTTTCGTGTAGAGTAGAAAACCAGCAGTTTCAGCCTGGTTTTGACTCTGCAAATCTGTTTGGGTATGTTTTGGTTTCTTTTTTTCCCTAGCCCAGCCAATTTTCATGGTTACATAACATCCAGAAGCTTTAACACACCTCATATCTTCTTGTTAAATTACACATTTGCTGATGGACTATCTGGATTTTGTCAGAGAAGTTAAGAATTGAGTGAATGAAAAATGTTATAAACACAAGTTACATCAGTGTGTATTTGTCCAAATAAGCTGTAAAAGTGTTTACATTTGCCTTTGAATTATATGAAACTGGGCAAGACTCCTCTAATATTCAAATGTTTGAGGTAGCTCGTGTATGCTTTCCACAGAAATTTGAGCTTAGATACTTTTCCCAGTGGAAGTTTCATCAAGACCAATATATTTTTGTGAAAAGTCTCGCTCCCAAGTAACTGACATTTTCTGATGAAAGACTTGCCCCAAACCTCTGAACTATCTCCACATACAGCCTCATGGTACTTAGGCAACTACCGCCTCCGGCTCTTTACTTTAATTGTATATATTTTCATCAAATGCTGATGTCCCTTGTGGGTTTCTGCAATTTCTGAGATGTAGCTAAAACATCTATTGTATAGTTCTGTTCCTTGATTTCATGTGAAGTTAGTTCACAGCTTTTTTTTTGTTGTTCTTTATCTTCTTATTCCTGATGTATTTTGACATTCAGAGAATTACAGTTTAACTGAAATCCTTCAAACTGGAGAAGTTTAGGTGCAAAGGAACTAAAGTCAAAATATTATATGTGGAGACTAGTACGCAGAATCAGGTCAGTGGCTACTGAGTCATTCAAGTTGAACAAGGGGCTCATTACTTGCCTCTGTGACAAGTATCCAAATGCCATATTTCATAACTGTGATTTAAAGGATCAAAGACTAGATTATTCATGTATTATTTAAGTTTTTGTTTCAAAGTAGCACTTTAAAGTGTGATGCTCTGTAAGACGTGTCAGCTTACTCCTGTCACCCCAGACACTTTCCTAGGAAAGAGATTTCTCCTGCCCTATGGTTTTAATCCTTGTGACGGAAAGACTTTCAGGGAGATTGAGCACAATCCTGGAAAACTGTTCCAAAAATTATCATTGATCATCTAGGATTACTGGGAAAACAGAAATTGTGCCTCACAAATCTTGCCTGTACATACTTCAGAAATTTTAAACAAAGTAGAATACTTGATGTTGTTCTTGCCTTGCAAAAAAGACTATATTCAGCCAAAAAGAGCTCTGCCTATTTAGTAACAAAATGGGTGCTGAAAAGCGATGAGTGTCCATACATTTATCCTGGGAGGCAAATACCAATGAAGAAGATGAGCTACCTAAGAACACAGATGGCACAAGAAAAAGCAAGGATTAATGTGACATGAGTATGTTTAGAAATGTAGAAGAATTTATAAGGTTTCTAATTAATTAATGTTACATTAAGTATATTGTTTGGTTTAACACTATCTGACTATATTTCCCTTTAAGTGAGAGAACATATTCTTCCAAATATTCAGTGCAGGTATTTGATATTCAAACTAAATCTCATACTCAAATGTCTATTTGTTGTTCCTGTTTTTCATGCTTGAGCATTTTTAATAATTCCTTTTCTTAAAAATTAACAACATATTTTCATATTCTTAGGTGTGCCCTCAGCTTGCCTCCAAAATACCAGCAAGAAAACTCAGCTCAAGGACTTAGAGAACTTGAACTTTAAAAGACATCAATAAAAATAAATTTAAACATTCATTCTTTTAAAATTGAAAATATAGTTTGACTCGTACAATTGTACTAAATATTTATAAGGAAAAAGGTGTGAATCTGGATTTTTTGGACTCAAGCACTGAATTTTAGATCTTATTGTCAGACACCTGATGGCATCTGTGGTGCCTTGGCTTTGGACAAGCACCAATCCAAGGTACAGAAAAGACCTCAGTTTTTAGGCAATTCAAAGCACTTCACAACTTTTCTGTCCCAATGTTTCATAAAAATCTGACAGCAAATATTGACTTTTCTGCTTATACTCTCTATATTAAGAATTTATGTGAGTTTCTCTTTTAAATAAAATAACGTGCAGTACAGTTTGACTGTGACAGAGAAAAGGGGTAGAGGTGTGTATATTTTCTTTGAATGTTTTCCCAAGGCAGTAGCCAGAACTGCAATGTTAAGATTTAATCCCTGATTCAATCTGCTGGGAGAAAGAAAGATCCAATTAATGTTCTGAAGCAGTTGGTCCCTGATATAAGAAAGGTAGGATATGGAAGACTTGCTAGCACTACCCTTAACATCTGCATATGGATAGGTAGGGTAGTTCCAGTTGTCACTCTAAGTCACCCAAACTTTATACATTGCATATTACAAGGATATAATTACGGCTATATTATATTAGCATTTTAAACCTTGGTACCATTGTGCTGGGCAGTGACAAACAGATACCGAATAAACAGTTTCTTTCCCTCTACATTCAAAAGAAAAAAAAAAAAAAAGTATATAGAGGAAATCTATTTGTTGACTTGCTCAGTATCATCTACCAGGTCAGAAACACAGTGAAGATTAAAATTTTGTCTACCCAAATTTAATTTTCATCTAATATACAATTTAAACAAGACTCAATTTGCATGATGCCTGGATAGAAACTGCTATAAATGGGCATATCAGGATTTTTTCCAGGCTTTGATTATTGTTTTTAATAGAAGGGGAAAAAACATTTGAATTGAAAATTAAATTTTCCAAATGTTATGAGTTGAAAATTGAGAATAGTGTCCTTTGGAACAGTAGAAACTCTTCTTCAATTTAGAGAAAATTATTAACTTACATATTTGTTATTCTACTCTTCTTGGTTTTATATCAAGAAACAGAAAATCATAGTCAATGGAGAAAAAACAAGACTACATTTTCACTGGTAAATTAAAAATGTCCAGAGTTATTCCTTGCCACTGAAGCCAGTTATCACAGACCAAATTCCATTCATGCTCTTAAATACTTTTAGTCTCCAAAATCAGAGTAACCATGTCCAAACTGCCTGGTGACAAAAAGCCTTGGTATGTGCCAGTTACCAAATTGTCTTGTTTGAGAGTGCAAAACCATGAGCAAAATCGCATTGTAAAAGTTCAACAGGTAATAGATTTCCAGTGATCAGAGACATTCCCTGGTCCCTTTGAATTTACAAATATAGTTGAAGTCAGAATTTCCCATACAATTAAAAACTCACATTCTTTTCAGCTTTGAAAGTCAAGAAAATTGGTTAATATATTATGTCATTAAAAAATTGACACCAATAACACAGAGTTTTAAAATAAAATTTGTCCAGAAGTCTCCAGCACCTCTATCAAAGAGACAGAAGACAGACACAGAGCACACAATTTCTCCAAAAATCCCACAAGAAGTCTCTGACAGAGCTAAAATTTCAAATCCAGTCTCCTGGATTCTGTTCCAATGGTTTCATAACAAATCTTTCTCAGGAGGAAAAATAGATAAACACTGAAGCACACAGATTGGCCTGACGTCTTTCACTATTGAAACAGTTGAAGCATTTTGTCTGGTAGCGTGAAGCAGGGGTGGGCAATATGCCTGGATTCTCAACAACTGTGAAAGCAGGAGTCTTTATTTATTTTGTGAAAGGGAAATATATGACTTTGCAATCAGGACAGCCTGAGGTACCGTGCTGATATATAATCAGTTTTCAATGTGCAGAGAGTCCCAGAATAACTTTCTGACAGCAGCATTAGAAAAAAGACACTCTTTTTTCCCTAGGCTGTTTGTACCTCTAACATATAATTTTGCCATTAGTGAAGTGTGATGAAAATTAAGTCACTTGTAGAGCCCAATATGCTCAGTCAATCAACCATTAATTTTTTTTTTCTTTGTTACTAAACTCAGGGCTTTACTCTGCAATAAATTGGCTGTAGAATTCAAGCTGCTAAAAGCTTTTCAAGAGTCTTTAGCATTGCAACCACGCTGCCTTCACCAAAGCTTTAATCTATAAATCTGAGGAGAGAGGAAGGTCATGCTAAGAAAGATTTCAGAGCTATAACCCAAGTTCATGCCTCAAAACACTTCTTCTACCACTGTGTGGATGGTTGACATTGCAGGTTGACGTTCTAGCTAATAGTGATATCACAAGCACTCAAGGAAGCACACAGAAGAGGACCTACTAAACTCTTCTTTTTCTTATATCCATTAATATCTGCAGCTTCTCTACTTTGGTGGCACAGTTGGCTGATGAAGTTCAGAGGCAGGTTTGTGCAGAGATTGCTAATAGGAATGGAGGTATCAGCGCAGTCCAGTGGATCGTCTAGCCCAGTAGCTTCCAACAGTAGTCAAAATCAGACAACTGGGGAGGAACAAAGCAAGCCAGCAGCAATACTTTGCTAATACAGTCCCTCAGCCATGCTTAGTCATTGTTTATAGGATACAGTCTGACAACCTGCTCCCTTTTTCACCAAGGCTACTTATATTTAATTATGAGCTTAGGAACCGCTTCTATGGATTTACCCCCATCGCACCTTTTCTCTTCAAAGCCCTTGTGAAATAAGAAGAATGACTGGGCTTTTTCAACCAGACTTCTCAAGTTAAGCAAGCTCGTGCACCAGCCTTTGAGCACTAGGCAGTTCTTCATGAGTGTTATTCATATCTACTGGAAGAAAACAGAATATACTATAAGCAGTTGGTGATGGAAATTTCTGAGATTACACCCAAATTTCTTTGGAAAATTGTGAAACAAAGAATGCAGCATATGATACCTGTGAAGGGACTCTCAGAGAGCAGACTGTGGGTTTCTTTCCCTACACCAGCTATTCATATCTCACTGGTGAACAGTTCTGGTCTCCTGAGGCTTTAGAAGAGAAGCAGAGGACCAGGCCAAAAGAAAACCAACCTAGTGGCCTTCTGTGATGGAATGAGTACATCAGTGGACAAGGGAAGAGCTATGGCTGTCACCTATCTAGATTTCTGTAAGGCCTTTGACACAGTCCCCCACAATATACTTGTCTCTAAATTAGAGAGATACGGATTTGATAGATGGACTGTTTGGTGGATGAGGAATTGGTTGGAGTGTCGCATCCAGAGGGTAGTGGTTAATAGCTCAATGTCCAGATGGAGATCCATGAAAAGTGATGCCTCATCCCTGGAAACATTCAAGGTCAGGTTGGATGGGGCTCTGAGCAACCTGACCTAGTTGATGATGTCCCTGCTTATTGCAGGGGGATTGGTCTAGGTGACCTTCAGAGGTCCCTTCCAACCCAAACTATTCTACAATTCTATGAAAAGGAAGGCAAAGATGACATAGCTTTCTTGCTTGCTTATCTGTGAAGCACAGATTAAAGAGAGAAGTCAGACACTCCACTTCTGAAAATCCAGAGCCACAGTATGACTTCTCCTGTGCTCGTTGTCATGTTGCTAGAGGCACTGGGTACCATTGTACCGTACCAGTGAGTCCGACCTCTTAGAGGATTAGGAAGATCTCAGTGCTCAGTATAGAGAACAATCCTGCTGCTCATTGCATTACTAAGGGAATAGCAAGGCAAACGGCTGCAGCTTCCTTACTATAAAAAGTGAATACATTGACATTTTTTCTAGGCTGAAATCTTGAAAGCTGAAATCAAAATGTAGTCAGACTCTTAGGATCTCCCCAGTCAGACATGACAAAGTGCAATAATGATCCCAGTGTGCCTTCCAATACACTGGTTACTCAGTGTGCTTCCACCTCTCTTCTATCCAGAGAGTTTCCTTCCCACTCCCAGCATAAGGATGCTTGTTCCAGGTACCTCTTGACAACCTGGCACAAAGCATGCCTTTCTGGCACAACAGCGATCTGCTCTCTTCCCAGCCCGTGCAGATACAGCACTTCACAGCTCCCTGAAATGTTCTTTTCAGTGTCAGTCTGCAGTCCAACCTGCCTGCAAATGTCAGTGCCTGTCTCACAGCCAAACTGTGCCATCCTTATCGCTGCTGCCTGACGCTGCTCTGGATGATCGTTTCTCCACCAACACTTTACTCACTCCATCAGAGGAGGGGAGGGGATGGGGAAAATATTGTTAAATGGGCAGGAGGGGACAGAAGCACCAGAGTGTTGCAATGCCTTGGGGATGCTGCCCAGATATTTCATGAGCTGCCAGGCCAGACTCATTTTATATCCTCAAGACGTCATACCACACACGTTGTTACACCCTGTTCACCTTTCTTCCATTTGCACCACAACCAAGTGGTCAAGTCTGTTCAAGTCACAGTGAAACTGGCCCTTCCCTGCTTCACAGCCTCTCTTGTCAGTGATTTCTTGTAGCTTACTCATTCCTTTAGAGCTCAAACTGGATTTGTGCAGCTCTTGGGAGCTGTGTCTTTCTATAGCTAACAGAAATCTTTGCAGAAACTGCCCAAAAGCAACAATGATATGAAGTAATTCATTATAGGAGTTGATTAAAACATGCTGTATTTAAAAATCTTAAGCAAACTTTTCTGGCTATCTTCCCCAGTATTTTCCTATAGAGAAGTAAATTAGTGTCTTTATCTCAATTTCTCTTCTGCTACGCTATTCTACTGATGTCACCAAAATTATATACCTATTTTAGAACAGTGTAATGCCTTGTTTCTTAAAACACAAGGATACCTCACATGGCCTATTCCCAATGTCTTCTCTGGAGATATTCAAAACCCACCTGGACATGATCCTGCGCAACCTGCTCTAGCAGGGGGGTTGGACCAGATGATCTCTAGAGGTCCCTTCCAACTCCTACCAATCTGTGGTTCTGTGATTTCATTTAATTACCAAAAACTTTGGGGCGTTCTTTTCAGAGGACAGATCTCTAGCTCAGTTATTGGGTGTATGAATAAATAACAACAGTAAATGTAATTCATAACAGCAGATGCTTAAAGAGCTTTGGAAACAAGCAAGCATTAGGAAAAAAGCCAGTATCTAATTAATGGGTTTTGCAAAAAGACTTTTCCTATGGACATTTTTTTTTTTTTTTCCTCAATGATGGTTTATTAGCTTTTAGGGAAAAAATGGCAACTGATCAGTGCTTCAGATTCGATATAGGACAAAACAAGGACTATTCAGTCAATAATAAAAAAGGTATATTTTACTCCTACCTATATTTCCTAACTCTAAATGCAGTGGGCTGTCTTGACTTGGAACTGCATGTAGTTCTTTTTCATAAAAATAAGCAACTCATAGAAAATGCTTTTTCTACCAAAATGAAAATTTTCAGTGACATTTATTTGTTTGATCATACCTTTCTTTTAAATTAAAAATTCAAAAGCCATTCCAATGTTCAAGAAGTTTCATTGCAATAATGAAACAAAATCACATTCTCTCACTTCATACAAAAGTTTTTTCCCTGTCCGCTTAAGTAAAATTCAATTTTGTTTAAAAATATTCAAAATGTTCACGTCACATTTTGAACTACTGAAAATATTTTCATTTTGCATGAAATGTTTCATACTTTCCAGTCATTTCCATCATCACATTGTCTGCACGGTCATGGTCAGGAAAGTGAATCAGAACAAGCTACAGCGGAAATTTTCTACACAATGCTAATATTCACTCCGGCTTTAGTTGTGACTGGTACTTTTGAATAAAAATTTCCACACAGGGGTTTAGTCAAGTTTGACTAATTGACTTTTAGAGTGCATTCAGTTCAAGTTTCCTGGGTTCACTCCCATGGATAAGCTCTATTTCTGTATCCTTCACTTTCTAGCCCAACTTGCTTTGTAATGCCATACATTATTAAATAGCTTGTATCAAGCCTTCTTAAAATCACAATGAGTAACTCTAACAGTAGAGATGTCAAGTAAATACAGTGATTACTGTGAAGTTTCTAACTCGTGGGGGAATTGTGATGCTTAATTAGCTAATGTTTCGAAATTTCAGATGAAAGAGGTTAATAAGTTCAAAATATTATTATTCCTATCTTTTCCAAAATATATTATCCATATTAGTTTAAAAGAGAAATTAGTATAGTTTTAGTGCTCACATTTAAGGTACATTTTTTTTTCCTTTTTTATTTTTCAGTAAATGACAAAGCCACTGATATCGCAAGCAGAGCCATCAGCCACCCTACACCAGCAAACCCAGACGCACATAAAGTGGAAAAACAAGAGTGAAAGAATAATTTCCGTTCCCAGCTTTCAAGGGCATTATAAACAGTACAAATAGTGTATAAAAAACAGGGAAAACACGTATTTGCCTTTCCCTTTGCAGTACACAGTTAAAATGGATTTACACACTTCACCCATTGTCCAGCTGAGCCATGCTTAGAACTTTTCCTCTTTTTCAATAAGAGCCTCTTCTGCTTGAAAATAGTAATTACTGAGGAATGAAGCATTGCTAAGCAGTTACCCTGCCTTTACTCAATTGTCCTTTGTTTTTCTTACCTTTTTTTTTTCCTTCCTCCTGAGAAAGACATCATGCAAAAACATCACGGGGTAGCTGCTGCAGCAGAAACAAGTAAACAGGGTCACTCTTCTCTCTGCAGACAGGCCTTCGCCATGGAGGAAGAAAGTGCAGTAACCAGTGGGACAGCTGCTACACCCACTCAAGGGAAGAAGCGGCACCCTGTAGGTTGCCATTGTATATCAGTAAGAACGGGTTTCTTGATATCATCTTCCACGCAGGATGTTCAGTTCCATGCAAGAATTAAATTCACCTGCGGGGAGTTCAGAAGCAGCCCTACTGCTACTGAACCTACTAGGTTCAAGTAGGTGCTACTGCACCTACTACCTACTACATGGTGAAGGAGCTGGAGGGTGAAAAGACCTATACTGGGATCAAGAACAAATACGGCCCAAATTCAGATCACAATTTTTGCTGGACAAACTTGCCTGATGTTGCTGGAGTGAATTTCGGTTTCTAACATGGTACAAGGAAATCAGAACCAGGTATTAACAGTGAAATGAGTTTCCTAACGCTACAGACATCAAAAGAGATTTCCAAAATGACAATCTAACTCTTTGTTATTTCACTGTGAAGAAATTAATATAAAATTAGTACAGAGCAGTTCAATTTCAAGAAAATATGGCAACCAAAACATTTTACCTGAACCTGACTGCAAAGGAACAGAAATGCTTTTTGCTATTTGAGAGATTGAATTATATCTTTATATTAAAAAATTATAAGCTCATTACTACTAAAACACACAGTGTAAAAAGAAGACAGCATTTGAAATTAAATTTATTATTCTGATATCACTGTTATATATGAAATCAGTTTGTTAACACAACTGATGTTAGATTGAAAGGACAGCATCCAATAATTGAAACAGCATTTTGATGCCCTACCATTATCAGAATTGACCTGCAAGATACAGAGATTGATAAATATATCGGTTTGTAATCAGACTGCTTTCAATTTGGAAGTGACTGGAGGAGCCAGTTTTTCTGCCAAAACAGACAATGCAGATTTAAGTCAAACAAAGCTTTTGATAAATATGCCTTGACTTGACTGAATTATTTTGACTGATGCATAAAATAACTCCAATTTAATTTAAAAGAAACTTACTTTTTTTTTTCTTTTGAGATTATATTGCCCTCTAAAATCTAACTATATTAAAAATGTTTTCCAGACAGCAGATAAGAAACATGCCTTGTGTTAAACTAAACATATGCTTTGCCTTCAAACTATATTTAAACATATTTTAAAAATTATTAGCAGACTAAAAACCAGTTTATTTTCCCACAGCTGTAAATGAGTTGAGCACATCCCTTATCATAAGTGCCAGTATTAGTCATTCAACAAGCCCAAGAGAGCTCTACGACTTCAGTATCATTTCTGCAAAACAGATGAGAAAAAAGTAACCGAAGTAATGAACGTACCGTGATGAATTAACAGCAGAGCAAAGCCCTGAGGCCCATAGTAAGTAGATGGCAGAACATGAAGCCACCTTCCTGCTACACCACTGCAATTAGTGAGACACTCCTCTGCTCAGCAATACACCCAGCTCACCCTGGTTTGGATTTCACACTACACAGGTAGATCTCACTGTGTTATGCTGCTTTACCTTTTGAAGTTTCTCCTTACAGAGCTGTGAAATAATTTTCTAGATGCTCCTCAGACAGCCAGGGTAATATCACCCCTCTGCGTGTTGGTACCAAGACCAGTCAAAGCAACTGTCAGAGTACCCAGACTTGAGACCAGATGTCAGACTTATTTATGATGTTTAAATTCAGAGTAACACTACTCACTTCAGTGCATCACTCCAGTTTCCTTTTGGTGTGGAATTATATCATCTCGTTTTCATCCTGTGCTAAACCATCATCCATAGGACTTTGCAAGGTTGAATTTTCTACAACAGAAACAAATTATTTTCTGTTATTTCAAAAAAACCCCAACAACACACAACACTCAAAAACCAAACAAAAAACTAAAGAAACAAAAAAAAAAAAAAAGAAAAAAGGAAATTAAATGTTAAGATATAATTTATAGATCCAGATTAGTGGTTGTGTCTTCCTGGCTGCATGAATTCATCTGAGGAAACAAATGCATATAACGATGCCACTTCAAATTTTGATTTAGAAAAGATATTTTGTTTAGATGACTCACCATGTCACATAGCATTATCGAGTGGCACAACCCCATGTTCCTAATTCACAAAAGTCTGTCTCCTTGTTCAAAACCAAAAATGGCATAAACCCATTTATAATTTAAGTAAGTTGCTGGCAGTTCCTAAAATGGTTTTCCTGGAGAATAATGAGATAGACCGGTGGGGTAAGAAACATGATAAGTGACTGCACAATATAAGGCGTAATGAATAGTTGCTCTGTCCCTGGCAGGAGAACACAGTGCCAGAGAACCCTGTCATGCAATGTCTTTTATGGCAAGTCATAAATTAAAAAAGATCTTTATTGTGAAAGCTTTTGTCACTACAAGGAGGAAGAACAGTATAACGCCACATTTCTTTCCAGGATTGCAAATGAAGGCCAAAATCCCTCCTAATGTAAATGATGTCAATCCATTCATTTCAGCTGAGTTTTACCCACGTTTATCAGTAGAAAGAGGCATAAGCTGCTTCTGTTTTAATTTAATTGAAGCATCGATTCTCCAGAATTGTTACATTAAATAGTGTTTTAGTTACCAGTGTCTCCCTGTAAAAGACAATCTGGCACAAAAAGCTGATTCTCTGTATAAGTCAATGGGAGTAGACAGGAGGATAGGCATTAGGGAGATTAAAAAAATGCTATTTGAATTTATAAGGCCAGAGAAGTATCTATCTTCTAGTGTAATTGCCTCAGATGATCAGCAGAAATTCCAACGATCAATTACAGTCAACACAAAAATAAATCTAGCAACAGCTCCAAAATAAAACATTACTTATTTTACTAAACTTTCACCGCTCATAATTTAAGGGGAATCAAAGACCTAAGTTAGGCTTAACTTAGGTGGAAATAGCAGCAAGTTCCCAATGCATCTTTTTCAGAATTCTAGAGGTGCCCGTCAGGGCAGCCACATTTTAGTCACGTTTACAGAGGTGTGACCAACAGTGAGCAGTGACCAACAGTGATTGAGGGCTGCCCGCACGCTGTACAGCCTGGAGCCAAGCTCCAAGAAAATATACTGCAAGCACAGCTCCTGTGTTTTTCCATACATTTTGTCTGAATCTGTGTTTCTTTCCAGTCATATTGTTTTCATTCAAAAGCATATTCATACACATACATATTTACATGCACACATATGTATGTATATACATGTATGTAGATTTGGGAGGTGAAAGGAACTAACCAAAGGTTGAGTCCACTCAGGACTGAATTCCTTTGCATAGTATTTCTTGTGGTTTTGCTCTGTTCCAGGCACCATTAATACCTCTTGAGTTTATTCCTTTCAGCCCAAACTATGCCTCAGACTGTGTTTGTATTTAGTACCTTACACTCTCCTGCTGCCCTGGCCAGTCATCCAAACTGCAGAGCCCTGCCACAGCCGACGCTCACCGTTCTTTAACTCAACACCAAGGGCAGCCGTGTCAGTGCCTCATCTGTAGTCAACAAAAACTATTGAATAAACATGCCCTAGAGGATGTTGTGAATAGTCTTAGCATCTTGAAAAATCGTCTGTGTGAGGTGGGAGGAATGCAAACAAGTGTGGGCAACAGAGCATTGCTCGTGAAATCACTGTGTACACGTGCGTGGAAGCATGCAGACAGGTGTGTGTGTCTCTTGCACTGAACTGACCAAGCATGAGTCAGTGCTACTCTGGCAACTGTGCAAGTATCTTAGCAAGGTGTGCACCAGAACTAAGGTATCTTGCCTTTCAGCAGCGCTAAAGACCAGAGAGGACTGGAAGTGACTTGTACTTAGCCAATTCAGATCATGGCATTGTAAACATCTATCTGTACATATGCACATCTGTCTAAGTAGACATATCCACGTATGTTATCTGCAAGGGTTAACAGTTAAATTGTCAGATGGTCCTTGAGCTGAGAGCATATTGATATTGAAATAAAGTAGATTAAATTCTTGTGACCAATACTTCAATTTAGAAGTACTTCTTTCTAGCCACAGACACACTTCTAATTGAAGAATTTTCTATCAAGTGAAAAAAACTCAGGTATTATCTCCTCAAGGACAAATATTTTCATAATAGCACTTACTTGGTCAGAGGAAACGAATTATTCATTTATTTTCCCACAACGAAATTCCATTTAACACTATGAAATCCTTCTGCCTTCAATAGGTGCTACTCACAACCATACATTTTCTGTGAGCCAAACCATGATTTATAGTTTCATATCACTAATCAGATATTTCCCTCTTGTATTCATTTAATTATACCATATTAATAAACCTTGACTTTAGACAGAAGCTCTATGAGGTGTATTCTCACCACGATACACATATAACTCCCCATAGCATCATCAGTAGTTAGGCACACATGGAGAATTGATTATAGCCTTAGGGTTTTTAGCCATTGCTAGCTTACTCTTAGATTTTTCCTCTGGTGATTTCTCGAGCACCATCACACATACTGCAGTTGTTTTTGCTGAAAACCTTTCTAGTAACAGTATTAAAAAGATCAATTTATGCAAAATAGAATTTTAATCTAGAAAATGCAGATTTGAGGCACTGCATGATGAGAGAAATAACCTCAAAGTACAGCCAAAGAGGTTACAAAAGCAGGTCACAGAGATCTGGTTTCCTAGGGAGCTTCTGTACATTAGAAAAATGTAAGCAGTTACTGGCAGCTCCAAACTGCACACATTAAATGTGTCTACAAAGGATTTTGGCAGGTCTCTACAAATCTAAGACTTTCTGTCCCTACAGAACATTTCCATTTTTATGGCAAGACAGAGGTAAGAAGCAGAATAGTTTCTGTGCAGCTGTTCCACGCTGAATGAACACTCCTTTGGACAAATATTCATTTATGCTAAGGTCACTTGCAAACCTCTGGATAGTCTCTGGATAGTCTCTGGAGATTCTGCTGCAGAATTCAAGGTTAGATGAGAAATACTCAGCTGAAGATCAGGTATGGGTTAGCTGTTTTTTCCCGCCTGTGTAGTTTTTGTTCATTCAGAAACACCTCAAGACGGAGTCCTAAAATACTCCCATAGTATCTGTGGCTAAGAAAGGTGTCCAGAATAACAAGCAACTGAAGAATCCAAAGGTTTACATTAAGTGATGGACAAGTTCTGTTTTCAGAGACTAGTTTCAATCTCAAAAGTAAAAGACAGCAAAGAAGATAACTGGAGAGACAGTGAAAGACATTTATCTCCTGGCGTGCTTTGACTCGGTTTTGCCACAGTGAAAAGGTCTGCTGGAGACTCTCCTTCGGTCCATGTGCTGGACTCTTGCTGATGATGGCGATGAATAAGTAGGTATTCGTTGCCAATTAGGGAATTTCATGCAAAGACAGACAGAGACTACCTGGACAGTGGCAAGGCCCAACTCTGAATAATCATCTTTAGAAACACTTAGTTTTACTATCTGGTATTGTTGGATTCTTTATGAATTTTGTATCCACCTCCTTTGGAAGGAACATAGAAAATGGAGTGGTGGTGAATACTACTTCTTTTCTCCGAAAGCTTTGTAAGTATACAGTGTCAAAGCACCTGACCTTCTCTCTTCTCATGCTCAGCATGCATGCAAGTCTGGAAACAGAGGTCTGAAGAAGTTGTTTCTGAGGAAAAAGAAAAGAAAGGGGGGGGG